>WOXC01007318.1:0-109160 GCA_011680675.1 Gymnobelideus leadbeateri | reverse complement strand
TAATTAAATTTTAGTCTTATGTAATATATAGATTGACCCTGATGCCCTTACTCTATCTATATATACGATGGCTATTTGTCATATATGACATGTAAAGTAACCTATTTAATTTTGTGTATATTTTATGAGGCTATCTCTGACACACATTTGCCTTGTGGCATGGGTAACTCTCTATAAGTTTCAGAGCAGTAGTGTACCTTAGAAAAGTTAGTTTCCTCACAGGGAATACCCTAAACACATGAAATCCAAGGTTATTTAATATCCTTCACTTCTCCCCTCACAAAAAAATAACTATACATGTTCAATAATGTATTTTTTCACATTTCTATATTATCTTTGTTTTTCTCACTAGATTTACAAAATTGACTAACAAATATTCATTCAGTGCCTTCCATGCTAGGCACTATGAGATAGTAACATATGTTAAGCACACACACACACACACACACACACACACACACACACACACACCAAATCTAAAAATGCTCTATAAATGTGAGCAGTAGTCATAGAAGTAGTAGTAGTCATCATCATCATCATAGAAATTTTAGAAAATTATATTACAATGATAAAGTTATATTCTTAGCGTACTTTCAAGCTAGAATAGAAATAATAACAGTATTATAATTGAAGGAATATCATAAATACAGATAGGTAAGTACATAGATAATTCCTAGCCTCCTCACCTCACTGATGAACTATTACAGTAGCCTCAGGATTGCTTTCAAGTCTTTTCACAACCTAGTTTATCATCCACTAAGTTATCAAAGTCATCTTCCAAATCACACCTCACCATTCAACAAACTTCAGTGGCTCCCTATTGCTTCCAGGAATATAACCCCCACCTCAATTTGACTTTTGAGGCCCTTCATAACCTGCCCTCTTCCTACCTTTTAAGTCATCTTATGCCTTATGAACCTCTACCTACTCCACAAGTAAATGTCACTGGACTTCTTGCTGTTCCTTGTACATAGCTCATACCACTCTATCTCCTGACTGTGCATTTTTTTTGCAAATCATTAAGCATATAATTGTCTCTGATTCTTGGCTTCTTTCAATTTTCAGCTAACATTCTATCTTCTGCCTTTACTTGTTCCCCCTTATACAAAATATTCTCTCTAATATTATCTCTAATTATATATATATATATATATATATATGTATACACATATATACACGGGCATATGTGTATATATTTATGTGTGTATGTACATGCATATATGTGTGTGTTTGTGTGTATGTGTATATTTTGTTTGTGTATCTGGCGTTCAGGCAAGGGTCATTACATATCTTACTTGTACAAAGTTGTTTAAATATTAAATAATATTAATTTATTAATATTGATTTTCCTTGATCAGATTGCTTTTCTTTGTATCACTAGCTGCACATAGTAGGTACTTGAGGAATCCTTGCTTATTTACTCGATATAGCAAGAGAGAGAGAGAGAGAGAGAGAGAGAGAGAGAGAGAGAGAGAGAGAGAGAGAGAGAGAGAGAATATTTATTAAGGGCCTAGTATTTGTCAGGTACTATACCAAAAGCTGCAAATAGAAATAAAAACAGGATAGTCCTTACCCTGAAGAAGCTAGCACTCTAATGTGGAAAAAGAACACATAAAGGGAAGGTTGAAGGAGAGGGAAATGAGGTACCTACTGGAACAAGGCAACTACAAAGGACGTATAGAATAAGAAAGACTAAGTTGAGTTGGGAATGAAGTGAGCATGACTGAGGCTTCTTAAGAAATGGTGACCTAAGTTGGAGGGTCAACAATTTTGAATGTTATCCTTAAGGTAAAAATTCTTTCAGAGTAGGAAGGTGATTGATCATGTATGTAGAAAAGTCTAGAGAGTGACTAAGTGGAGAGTGAAATGAGATTGGCTGAGTCCCTCGTGAAAAGGTAGAATGGTTAAGAACATGATTAGTTATGTGACAATTTTCTTTTCTTCCAGTACTCTATAGAAAAAGAAAATTGATCAATTAGGGGAAGGGGTTTAACAAAGAGTTGTGAAATTTTGATAATATGCATTAAAATTATTTAAGAGCAAATAAATTCCTGAGCAGTAGCCTAATTATGCAAATTAAATTTCACTTATGATTTAGAGCTTGAAGTAAATTTTGTTCTTCAGTCATTTTTTCAGTCATACCCCCACTCTTCATGAGCCCACTTGGGATTATCTTAACAAAGATTCTGGGTTTGCAATTTCCTTCTCTGGGTCATTTTATAGAAACTGAGGAAAACAGGGTCAAGCATCTTGCCCTGACATACAGATAGTAAGTGTCTGAGGACAAGGTTGAACTCAGGAAAATGAGTCTTCCCATCTACAGGCTCAACTATATATCTACTGTGCCATCCACCTGCCCCAGAAGTGCTTTTGGAGATCATCTAATCTTGTCCTATCATTACATGAATGAAAACAAACAAACAAAAAAAACCTGAGAGCTAAAGCAGTTTTGCTCTGCTTAAGGTCACACAACAAAAAAATTATAAATCTGAGACCAGAATACAGACTTTTAGTCCAAATTTAATTATACTTCCATTATCCCATTTCATGGAATGGTGATGGTTAAACATTTTGTTATAAGATCAGAGAATAAAAAATGTGGGCCAAAACTTGTCTAAACCTGTTACTTAATGGTCAATTTTTTCACCTCCAGATTGAAACATGAAATGCGTGAATTTAGTTATAATTTTGACAAATGTGAATGTGCATAAATTATTTGAAATAATTCATTTTGATGAGAGGTACAATAATAAGTGTTTTTAGTTCAAAGAATAATTACTGTGGACTTTGAAGTTTTTCTTTTATAAAATATTAAAATGCTTTTGTTTTTATTGATTCATTTTACCATAAATGTTGAACTGAAATAAATTGCATTATATACCTCCTAAAAAGTTTTAAAAATCACATTTATGAAACATAACAAATACTATTTGTGCTTTTACAAATTATCTTTTGTAAATCACATGATACTGTGTGTTTTAACTTTAACAAGAAACAAGAGGTAAGACAAAACAACTTCCACTGTATTTTTGTTACTGTATTATTTTTTATGTTTGTTTTTGCTGTATGCTATAATCATTACTTATATAACTGGAGTTCATATGTATTCTTATATATGATTACTTTTCTCTACATCACTTCATATGAGTTTTACACAATTAAAAATTCTTCATATATTCATTCCTTAAAGCTATAACTGTTTCACAAATTAAAATAAATTAAATATAAAGCACATTTAACTTTAATTTCTTAAAGTTTTTATATAAACTGTGGAAGATAAATTCTTCTTATTATTTTTAGGTGTTTTAAATGTTTATCTGCGTTTAAAAGGACAAACTACAATAGAAAATCCATTATGGTCTTCAAGCGGAAATAAAGGACAGCATTGGAATGAAGCCCATGTTAATATATATCCAATCACTTCGTTTCAGGTAAGAAAAGAGTAGTCATTCCCAAAAAGTGATTGAAGCATAAAGAGAGAGGATAAATCCTTTCACAGACTCTGCAAAAATAGCTGCTAATTCTCCCTGATATAAATATCATTAATATTTATATTTGCTATTTTGAAAACTTTCAAAAAATACTAAAATGTGAAGACATAGTTTCCCCCTTTTTTAAATTAACAATTATCTTCATCATTTAGCTAAACATTATATTTAAATATATATATATGTTTGTTATAATCAAAATATGAATATATTTAGAAGATAATATTAATGTATAAAACATGACATGTGACTTGAATTGTGGTTATTCCTCCTATACACCCCATTCCACCCTCTACACCTTGCTAAATGGCAAGATAACTCTTATAATACTGGTAAATGAATAATCATATTGGAAACAATTTATTTCAATTTTGCTTACATACCTGTTACATACCTGTTACCTGCTTACATACCTGTTCTCTTTGCAAATAACCCATCTTAGTGCTGGAAGTTCTACAATTTTATGTAATTGTTTGTGTAGAATAAGAAATAATGTCAACCGTTCCCCAATGTGGCAGTAATATGGGGTCAACCTCAAATAACACACTTCAGACATTTTAGAAAGCACAGAGGGGCGGCTAGGTGGTGCAGTGAATAGAGTGCCGGCCCTGGAATCAGAAGGCCCTGAGTTCGGAGCCGGCCTCCAACACTTAATCCACACAAACAAAAACCTAGCCGTGTGACCTTGGGCAAGTTACTTAACCCCAATTGCCCTAAAGGGGCGGCTCGGTGGCACAGTGAGTAAGAGCGCCGGCCTCGGAGTTTGGATGACCCAAGATCAGATCCGGCCTCAGAAAATGAGCACCCACGCATAAATAATGACTAGCCGTGTAACCTTGAGCAAGTTACTTAACCCCAATTGCTTTAAAAAAATAAAAAATAAAAAAAAGAAAGCACAGAGACAATATCTTATTTGGGACAAAATACGAAAATAATTGTGAAATAACTTGGTAATAGCATCATTAACTTCAACAAATAAAAATTCAGAATAAATTAATTCCATCACAGCTTATTTTGAAAATTCCCAGGCAGTAGCTTCATCTTTCTATATCATAAAGGGCATATATCATTTCACTTGTCATTTTAGTGATATACTATTAAAATTTTATATTAGAAGATTTGTTTTCCTGTGATAAAATTTTGTAGTTATTGACTTCTGATACCTCTAGATAACTTTCTTCTATGAGGACATATTCTATTTATTGATGATTAATTTACAAAAAAAAAAAAGAAAAATAGCTAAGTTATTTAAAGATTTTTGTTTGTATATGCAATTTACATTGATTGTGGGGGCAGAGCCAAGATGGTGGCATAGAGGCAGAAACCCAACTGAACTCTCCCAACAGTCCCCTTCAAATGAGTTTGAAATAATGCATCAAACTGAATTCTAGAGTGGCAAAGGTGAAAAAGATCAGGATGGGATCTTTTTCAAATGCTAGACATTTTAAGAGGTCAAAAGGAGAGATCTGTGACACTGGGATGAATTCTGCCCCAGAACATATAAGGTAGCAGCAGCAGCCAAGGGCATTGGAGGGAGCTGTGACAATGGCAGTGGTAACTGCAGGACCTCTCACCCCACACATGGTAAGGGAGTCAGAAAACTGTCAGAAAGAAATAAATAGAACTCTGTAGGCTCTAGGTGCCGGATATTGTTGTATTTCCCATATATAGTTCTCAGTTGCAACTTAGTGTTAGAGAGCACTAGCACTTATAGCTGCAGGAAATCAAGGGGCCCTTTCACAGTCCATGAGAACTTATGGCTATAGGGGAGTAGATTTCCTTCTTAGGTAAGAATCAAAGTATAGACCAGGAGCACAAGGACCAAAATAAAAATGATCCACAATGTCTCAAGAGATGCATAGAAAAGTAAACCTGAAGGGGCAGAGCCAAGATGGCAGAGTAGAAGCGGGAAATTCCCTAACCTCCCCCCACAAAAACCTTAAATATGACAAATTTTAGAGCTACGGAACCCACAAAGTGAAAGAGAGAAGCAAATCTCCTGCTGAAGGCAGCCTGGAAGGCCTACAGGAAGGGTTCATCAAAGCACACTGGGAGCCAAGCACAGTCCTATGTGAGCCACAAGCTTTGGTCACGGGGGGGCAGCCATAGCCAGAGCAGACTTCAGGAGAGTGAATCACCAGCAGCTGTGTCAGTTTCCAGATTTTTCAACCCATAAACACCAAAAAGAAAGTAAAAGGTCAATTGGAACTCTGTTCAAAAGAAAGGACATTGCCCAGCCCCTGTAACTGGGGCAAGGGGTGCCAGACGCAGGATGGCTGCAGCATCTGCTGCATGACTGCCTCACTAGCTCCTAGCCTACAAATCATAAGGGAAAAAGCAGCCATTCAGATGATGATAGCTATTGCTTTGACCTGCTTAGATTTGGGTCACTTTCTTGGGTGGTGGTCCTGGGATGAGAAACACCAGTTTGTTAGCATTGTGTCTATAAAAAGGGGACCCTCCTCAGACTTCTGACAACATTTTCAAAAACCACAGCAATCTGTGACAAAGCACTCCTCTCTGGAAGCAGAGTTCTACCATGGCAAATAACTGAAAGGTAGAATAGTTAACTGGTAATATGATCAAGCAGAGGAAGTACAGAAGATAGAATCCTTTTTGAGGGATAAAACAGATCAAAGCATGGAACAGGAGGAAGATAACAAAGTCAGAACTCCTGCATCAAAAGCTTTCAAGAAAAATATGAATTGGTTACAGGCCATGAAGGAGCTCAAGAATGACTTTGAAAATCAAGTAAGAGAAGTGAGAGGAAAAGTGGGGAGAGAAATAAATATGATGCAAGAAAATCATGAAAAGAGAGTAAAGAACCTTAATGAAGAAAATAATACCTTAAAAAGCAGAATAATTCAAATGGCAAAAGAGGCCTAAAAAGCCACTGAGAAGAAGAATGCCTTAAAAAGCTGAATTTGTCAGATGGAAAAGGAATTTCAAAACTCACTGGAGAGAATAATTCCTTAAAAATTAGATTAGAGTAAATGGAATCTAATAACTTTAGGAGAAACCAAGATACTGTAAAACAGATCCCAAAAATGAAATAATAGAAGGCAATGTGAAATACCTCATTAGAAAAACCACTGACTTGGAAAATAGATCCAGGAGAGATAATTCAAAAATTATTGGGCTACCTTAAAGCCATATTGAAATCATCGTTCAAGAAATTCTCGGGGGAGGAGTAAATATGGTGGAGTAGAAGCAGCATTTCCTCGTAGCTCTGACTCCCACCACTTAAAAATTATATAAAAGGGGACTCTGAACAAACTCTGGAGATAAAGAACCAACAAAAAGACACAGAGAAGCTAACCTCCCACTGAGGAAATCCCAGCATTTCCAGCAGGAGATACCTCATCACTTGGGGAGCCAAGCCCAGGCCTCATGAGTCTAAGGTTTTAGCCATAGGGCAGCTGGATCAGCAACCAGCAGGAGGGACACCAGAACACCAGCAGCTGTGGCTTTTCCAGAATTATCAACACATGAATGCCAAGGACAAAGTGAGAGGTCAGTGCAGTGTTGACTTTGGGACTAGTGGGGGGAGTGCATAGGCCTCTTTTCCTGTGGGCAATAAGCTGCTGAAGAACCATGGAGCACCTTCCTCCATGTTGCAGCTTCAGTTCCTGGCCTGCAGACTGTAGGGGGACTGGTGAAAAGTGTGAGGGGATAATCACTCTTTCTTTAACCTTCTTGGATCTGGGTAGGGGTCTGGGGTGGTCTTGGGGTGTGTGACCAGCTTGCCAAAGTGTGTGGAGGCATCAGAGACGGCACCCAAATAATACCTTAGGCAGTTGAGAAAACCCCAGTGTTTGGTTCTGAAGCTCCCCTGGTTGGTGGCAGAGTCCTACTGTGGCAACAAGCCCAAAACTCAAGTAATTGAGTGGCAACATGCCTAGTCAAAAGAAACAAAGTAAACAGAAAAATTAAACATTAGACCCTATTTTGGGGACAAAGAGAATCGAAGCATGGAACAGGAGGAGGACTGGGAGGTCAGAACTTTTGCACCAAAAGCCCCAAATAAAAATATGAGCAGGTTACAGGCCATAGAGGACCTTAAGAAGCAGATAAGAGACGAGGAGGAAAAATTGGGAAGAGAAATGAGAAAGATGCAAGAAAAGTATGAAATGAGACTCAACAGCCTGACTGAATAAAATAACACCTTAAAAATAGACTAACTCAAATGGCAAAAGAGGCTCAAAAAGGTGATGAGGAGAAGAATGCCATAAAGAGCCAAATTTGCCAGATGGAAATAGAATCTCAAAAACACACTGAGGAGAATCATTCTTTCAATATGAGACTGGTGCAAATGAATGCTAGTGACTTTATGGGAAATCAAAATGCTGTTAAGCAGATCCAAACAAATGAAAGAATAGAATACAATGTACGACATGTCATGGGAAAAACCACTGACCTGGAAAATAGATCCAGGAGACATAACCTAAAAATTATTAGACTACCTGAAAACCATGATCAAAGAAAGAATCTAGAAATAATTCGCCAAGAAATTCTCCAGGAAAATTGCCCTGATATTTTAGAATCAGAGGGCAAAATAGAGTTTGAAAGAATCCACCAATGACCTCCTGAAAAAGATCCCCAAAAGAAAACTGCTAGGAATATTATAGCCAGGTTCCAGAATTCCCAGATCAAGGAGAAAATACTACAAGCAGCCAGGAAGAAACAATTTCAATATTGTGGAAACACAATCATGATAGCACAGGATCTGGCAGCTTCTAAAGTGAGGGATCAAAGGGCATGGAACATGACATTACAGAGGACAAAGGAGCTGGTATTAAAACCAAGAATCACCTACCCAGCAAAACTGACTATCATGTTTCAGGGGAAAACAAGGTCATTCAGTGGAATGGAGGGAATGGAGGACTTTCAAGCATTCTTGAGTAAAAAACCAGAGTTGAATAGAAAATTTGACATTCAGACACAAGAAACAAGAGAAGCTTGAGAAAGTAAACAGGGAAAAGAAATCATAAGGAACTTTTCAAAGTTGAACTATTTACATGCCTATATGGAAAAATAATAACTGTAACTGATGAAACCTTTCTCAGAATGAAAATAGTTGAAGAAGGTTATATGGGCATATGAATACATATGTGAATCTGTGTATATATTTTTACAGGTATACATAGATAGAGGGCACAGGTTGAATTTAATAAGAATGGATGATACTTAAAAGGTGAAATTAAGAGGTGAGAGGAGAATATAACAAGAGGAGATGGGTAGAGACAGAATGGGGTAAACTATCTCACATAGAAGAGGCAAGGGAAAATGTTTATAAGGGAGGAGAAGAAGAGAAAGGCAAAAAGGCAAAACATTATTCTCATTGAATTTGGCTCAGGGAGTGAATGACATACATACTAAATAGGATATCTCACCCTACAGGAAAGTAGGGGGGGAAGGGGATGAGAGGGAGATGATGGAAGCAAGGGTAGGCTGGGTGGGAGGGAAGTTGGAAGTGCCCCCTTTTGAAAAGGGACAGGATCAAACTTGGAAATAAACCAAGTGGGATGTGGGATAGGAGGGAGGGAAATATTTAGTCAGTCTTTTACAATGTATCTTCTATGATAAAGCTTTGCATAGCTATACATGTACAACATATACTGAATTGCTTATCTTCCCAGCAAGAGTGGTTGACAAGGGAGGAAGGGAATGAATCTGGAATGCGAAGTTTTAAAATCCAATGTTTTAAAATATATAGATACTATTATTAATACTATTTTACATATAATTGTGAAACAAGATATACAGGTATTGGTGCACAGGAATTTGCCTTGCACTACTGGAAAAGTCGAAGGGGGTATGGGAGAATATATGGCAGAGAACAGATGGGATGAGGGGATATCCTGTAGTACTGCTATTCTGGGGTGGTGGACAGGGGAAAATGGGTAAAAAAATTGTAACTCAAAATTGGGCAGATATAAATTATGTAAACCAGAAGTTAATAAAGCATTTCAAAAAAAAAAAATTCTCAAGGAAAATTGTTCTGATATTTTAGAACCAGGGGGCAAAATAAAAATTGAAAGAATTCACTGATCCCCTCTTGAAAATGATCCCCAAACAAAACTCCTAGGGATGTCATAGTCAAATTCTAGAGTTCGCAGGTGAAGAGAAAATACTGCAAGCAGTCAGGAAGGAACAATTTTGTGGAACCACAATCAAGATAACACAAGATCTAGCATGCTCTACCATTAAGGGATTGAAGGGCATGGGAATAATATTCCAGAGGTCAAAGGAGCTAGGATTAAAACCAAGAATCACCTACACAGTAAAGTTGAGTATACTGTTTCTGGGGAAAATATGATCATTAAATGAAATAGAGGACTTTCAAGCATTCTTGATAAAAAAGCCACAGTTGAATAGAAAATTTGACTTTCAAATACAAGAAGCAAGAGATGAATGAGAAGGTAAATGGGGAAAAGAAATCATAAAGAACTTATTAAAATTGAACTATTTACATTCCTACGTGTTAAAATGATAATTGTAACTCATGAGACTTTTCTCAGTGTGAGGGTAATTGATGGGAATATATATGTATACATGCATACATATGTTTATATAGGAGGGTATATGTGAGTGTGTGTATATGTGTAACATGTCCACATAGTGGGTTAAGGATCACTTAAATAGGAAAGGATGATATCTGAAAAAATAAAATTAAAAAGTGAGAAAAGGGGCCGCTAGGTGGCGCAGTGAGTAAGAGCGCCGGCCTCGGAGTTGGGATGACCCGAGATCAGATCCGGCCTCAGAAAATGAGCCCCCACGCATCAATAATGACTAGCCGTGTAACCTTGAGCAAGTTACTTAACCCCAATTGCTTTTTAAAAAAGTGAGAGAGGAATATAATGAGAGGGAATAGGGAGAGATAGAATAGGGTAATTTATCTCATATAATAATGGCAAGAGAAAACTGTTACAATGGAGGGGAAGAACAGGAAGGCAAAAGGGAATGGATCAACCTTACTCCCATTGAATTTGGCTTAAGGAGGGAATAACATACACACTAAATTCAGTATCTTACCCTATAAGAAAATAGGGTGGAAGGTCATAAGAGGAGGGATGATAGAAGGGAGGGCAGACTGATGGAGAGGGTAGTTAGAAGTACACAATTTTGAAAAGGGATAGTGTCAAAGTACAAAATAGAATAAGTGCAGGGCAGGATAGGATGGAGGGAAATTTAGGCATTGTTTCACAATGTATCTACTATGTAAATGTTTTGCATAACTACACACGTATAAACTATATTGAATCACTTTTCCTCCCACTAGGGGTGGGTGACGAGGGAAGAAGGGAACAAATTTAGAAATTAAAGTTTTAAAATAAAATGTTAAATGCAGATATATATATGTATATATGTATATATGTGTGTGTTTATATGTATATGTATGTATAATATTATATATATATATACATATTATAATTTTTCACACATGCAACTGGGAAATAAGAGATACAGGTTCTGGGGCATAGAAATCCATCTTGCCCTACTATAATGTCAGAGGGGGGATGGAGGAGCAAATAAGAAAAGGCAGTTTGGGGGAAGGGGTATTCAGCATATTTGCTATTTTGGGGTGGGGGTAGGGGAAAGATGGGGAAAAATTTGTAACTCAAAATCTTGTGGAAATGAATGTTGAAAACTAAAAATAAACAAACTAAACAATAAATGCTTTTCCTTACTAATAAAAAAGTAAACCTGAAAGAGAAATCATAAGGGACTTAATAAGGTTGAAGTGTTTGCATTCCGTAGATTGAAGCCAAGCACATGCTCTCTCTCTTTTTTGTTTTATTTTGTTCCTTTCTCATTGTTCATTTCATTGGTTATAATCCTTCTTTACAACTTGACTAATGCTAAATTTGAAGGTATTTGTAGAAGATATATAGGATTGTATTATTAGAGCACCATGCACTCTCGGTTCTTCTCCTACCTATCTGACAACTCTTTCTCAGTCTCCTTCACTGTAACCACATCCAGGTCACACCCACTTATCCTGAGTGTCCCACAGTGTTCCTAGGCCATCTACTATGTGGTTCATGTTCATGTGGTGACATCATCTCTTATGAATTTAATTATCATCTTTGGTGAGAAATCTCAATTGCCTCTGCTGACCACCAATCTCACAATTCAGAGAACTTAAGCTGGAAATTTAGTAGATATCTTAAACTCAACATGTCCAAAAGTGAATTCATTATCTTCTTCCAAAACCCTCCTCACTCCTCAGTTGCCCATTTCAGTTCAGATTAACTTCAGCCTCCAAGTCTCCCAGGCTAACAACCTAGTTGTCATCCATAATTCCTCACTATATGTTACCCCCATAACCAATCTGTTACCAAGACTTGTCAATTATAACTTTGCCTCAACTCTCAAATGCACCTTTTCTCCTCTGACACTGGTACCACCTTTATACTATCCCTCATCTCCTTACTTACCTTCTTATACTTTGCTTCCAACCATGTGCTCTTGGACTATTGCAATAAAAAGTCTGATGTGGGCCTGCCTGTTTCAAGTCTTTCCCCACTACAATCCATTATCCATTAAGCCACCACATTTTTCTAAAGCTTGGCTATAAGCATTTCACCTCTTAGTCAAATTAATCAAAGGGTTTCTGATTGCCTCCAGGACCAAATACAAGATTCTCTGTTTGACATTTAAATACCTTCATAACCTAGATGAGTGCATGGCTCTCTCTCTCTCTCTGTCTCTGTCTCTGTCTCTCTCTGTCTCTCTGTCTCTCTGTCTCTCTCTCTGTCTCTCTCTCTCTGTCTCTCTCTCTCTCTCTGTCTCTCTCTCTCTCTCTCTCTCTCTCTCACACACACACACACACACACACACACACACACACCTTTCCAATCTTACACCTTATTCTCTACCATGAATTTTGTCAGCATATAGTAAGTGTTGATCATCTTTTTATTTCTTCTGGGTTTGTAATTTTACCTTTTTCATTCATTATTTTGCTCGTTTGATTTTGCTTTGCCCTCTTTTTAAGCAGGTTGGCTAAAAATTATTTTTTTTAGTCCTTTCAAAGAACCAATATTTATTTGTTTAGCATTTCTATGGTGATGTTTCTCTGTTTTCCAATTTGTTGCTCCTCTAATTTTCAATATCTACTTTTTTTTTTCTTATTTGGGCATAACTTTTTTTTTTTGCTTTTTTAAATTACATTTTATTTTTAGTTATGAATTCTTTCTGGCCTCCATTTCTTTCCACACTGAGAAATCAAGGAAAACAAAATCATTTTACAAACAGGCGGAGTCAAACAAAACAAATATCCTGTCAAAAAGAAGAAAGAACTGTGCCTCTGTCTCCACACTGAGTCTGTGACCTCCCTTTCTGGAGGTGAGTGGCACGGTTTTATCCTGTGTCCTGTGGCATTGCAATCTGTTGTGGCATTGATCAAAGCTTCTAAGCCTTGCAGAGTTGCTTGGTCACTTGTTATTGTATCAGTTGTTCTTCTGTTGCCACTCACTTCCTTTTCAGCTGTGCAGACAGACTTGCCCAGTGTCTCTGAATCTGTGATTGGCCGAATTTCTAAAACCCTCACACCTCCTGTCTGTACTTTAGGGCTGCTGGAGACCCGATGCAAGCCACTCTGTTAACTTTGCTGGAGCATAGCAGGGTCCCTGAGGGCAGGAGGGGCAGGCCGGGGCACAGCAGGGGATGAGAGGCTCAGGAGGGGGCGCGGGGCACAGCAAGAGACCTGGGGGCAGGAGCGGGGAGGGAGGGGCACAGGAGGCGAGGAGTGGAGCAGGGGGAGGAGGCGCGGCCCCTTCCCCCTAGCCATAGTAGAGCTCCAGGCTCATCCCATCCTGGATCTCATAGTCCGCCAGTGTCACGTGGTCCTTGAAGACCCTGTACCACTTCTCCAGGACGATCTTACTGCAGCGGGTGCCAGTCTGGGCCGCGATCAGTTTCTTCAGGTCCCCTATGGAGTCGTCGGGGTTGCACTTCACAAGGACCTTCTTGCCCAGCCGGTCATTGCACACGACTTCGATCATGGTTCCCGGCCCAGATGTCCTGGGTCACTAGCAGCTGCGGCTCTGGTCTCACTGAGCAGGCCCACTGGCATTGCCTGGCCATGGCCGCCTTTTATGGGCCGAAACCGGAAGTCTTTTTTTTTTACTTTTTAATTTGTAAAGCTCAATTCAGGTTATTAACCCTTGTGTTTATTGTTATTGTTTATTTTTGGAACATATTTTCCCTGGGGATTTATTTTAGCCATATTAAAGATACGTAGTTTCAGCATTGTGATTGTCCTTCACATTAATTATCAATTGGCTTTTTAAATTTATTCTTACCAAGTTATTATTTAAGAGTTAATTATTGGGGGCGGCTAGGTGGCGCAGTGAGTAAGAGCGCCGGCCTCGGAGTTGGGATGACCCGAGATCAGATCCGGCCTCAGAAAATGAGCACCCACACATAAATAATGACTAGCCGTGTAACCTTGAGCAAGTTACTTAACCTTAATTGCTTTAAAAAAAAAAAAAAAGAGTTAATTATTGAATCTTCATTTAGGCTTCTGTCTTTTGCTTGTGCACCCTTAAGATATAAATATTTCATTGCATTAAGTCTACAAAAGACTTGTTTACCAATTCTACCCTATTACATTTATTTGCTGACAGAATCCTACTTATCATTTCTTAAAACACAATAATTTTTTATCTCAATCATATAAAACAATTTGTTTAGGTATTCCCCAATTGACTGACACCTCCCTCATTCCATTTAATTGACTCCACTGAAAGTTGTTATAAATAATTTTGTAAGAATAATTTCAGGTCCTTTTCTCTCTCCTTTAAAATTTTTTTGGGGGGATACAGACCTAGTAGTGGTATTGTTCGGTCAAAGAGTATGCATGGCTTTATAGCCCTTTGGGCATGGTTCCAAATTGCACTCCACAATGTTTGAATCAGTATGCAACTTCACTAACTGCATTAGTGTTTTGATTTTCCTACATACCCTCCAACATTTGTCATTTACTTTTTCTGCCATATTAGCCATTCTTATGGTGGTACATCAGACTTGTTTAAATTTGCA
The DNA here is from genome assembly GCA_011680675.1 of Gymnobelideus leadbeateri. Lineage (NCBI taxonomy): Eukaryota > Metazoa > Chordata > Mammalia > Diprotodontia > Petauridae > Gymnobelideus > Gymnobelideus leadbeateri. The sequence continues at coordinate 94,623 of WOXC01007318.1, read as the reverse complement.
TTTCTGTAATCAGTGGCAATTTAGATAGCTTTGATTACTTTATGTGAAAACTGTCTGTTTATATCCTTTGACCATTTACCAATTGAGGAATGGCTCTTATTTTTATAAATTTGATTCAGTTTTCTATACATTTGAGAAATGAGGTCTTTATAATAGAAACTTGCAAAAAATACATTTTCAGAGGAATGATTACCAAAAATGTGTCTCTCTATATCCTATTTTCCCTGTTAATCCTTCTCTGTCTCTGTCTTGGTCTCTGTCTCTCTGTCTGTCTCTCCTATTTCTTTTTAAAAATTTATTTATTTACTTTTAGTTTACAACATTCAGTTCCACAATCCCTTAAGTTTCAAATATTTTCCCCATTCCCCTTCTCTCCCATCATAGCATGAAATCTGATATAGGTTCTACAAATACCTTCACTTAAACATTAGTCAAGTTGTATAGAAGGATTATAATAAATGGGGTGAACAGTGGGAAGGAATGTAACAAAACAAAACACAATAGACAGCAAGTAATTTGCTTCAATCTGCATTCAAACTCTGTAGTTCTTTTTCTGGGTGTGGTTATCCCTTTCCATAATGAATCTTTTGTAATAGTCTTATAACCTTGCATTGCTGAGAGGAGCCAATTCTATCAAAATTAATCATCACAGATATGATGTGTCTTTAACTGCGTACAAAGTTCTCCTTGCTCTCTGCTCTCCTCATTCAGCATGAGTTTATATGGGTCCCTCCAGGTTATTGTCAAATTCATCTGTTCCTCATTTCTTATAGCACAATAGTTTTCCATTACATTCATATACCACAGCTTGTTTAGCCATTACTCAATTGATGTGTATCCCTTGATTTCCAATTCTTTGCCCCCTTGAAAATAGCGGCTATAAATATTTTTATACATATAGGTCCTTTTCCCACTTGCATGATCTCTTTAGGATACAGCCCTAGAAGTGGTATTTCTGGGTCACAGGATATGCATATTTTATAGCCTTTTGGGCATAGTTTCATTGTTCTCCAAAATGGTTAGATAAACTCACAACTCCACAAACAATGCATTAGTATTTCAATTTTTCCACATACTGTCCAGCATTTATCATTTTCCTGTTTTGTCATCTTAGCCGATCTGAGGAGTGAGATGTGGTACCTTAGAGTTGTTTTGATTTGTATTTCTCTAATCAATAGTGATTTAGAATATTTTTTTCATATGCTTATAGATATCTTTAATTTCTTTCTCTGAAAACTGCCTGTTCATAACCTTTGACCATTTACAATTGGGGAATGACTTGTATTCTTATAAATTTGACTTAGTTCTCTGTATATTTTAGAAATAAGACCTTTATCAGAGACACTGGTTGTAACAATCATTTCCCAATCTTCTAATTCCCTCTTAATCTTGGTTACATTGGCTTTATTTATACAAAAACTTTTCCATTTAACAGAATCAAAATTATCCATTTTGCATTATAGATTGCTCCCTATCTCTTGTTTGGTCATAAATTCTTCCCTTCTCTATAAATCTCACAGGTAAACTATTCCTTGCTCTCCAAGATTGCTTAGAGTATCAGCCTTTATACCCAGATAGTGCACCCATTTAGTCTTTATCTTAGTATATTATGTAAGATCTTTGTCGATGCCCAATTTCTGCCATAATATTTTCTGGTTTTCCCAGTAGTTTTTGTCAAATAGTAAGTTGTTATCTTAGAGCTGGGGTCTTTGAGTTTATTAAATTATAGGCATTGACTCATATCTCATGTGTCTCATGTACCTAAAATATTACACTGATGAACTATTCTATACCTTAGCCAGTAGCAAGTAGGTTTTTTAAGTTGATTTTGAGTTTTCATCACTCATTTTCAAAATATTTTGAATTACAGATTTTCTTTCTATCCCTCTGCTACGCCCAGCCCAAGACTGCAAGCATATTGAATACCCCCTCCCCCAATCTGCCCTCTCTTATATCCCCACCAATCCCCCCCTCCTTACTTTCTTTTAGGACAAGATGAATTTCTATACTCTATTGACTGTATCTCTTATTTCCTGGTTGCATGTAAAAAAACATTTTTTTTAACATTTGTTTGTAAAACTTTGAGTTCCAGATTCTCTCTCTTCTCCCCTCCTCACTGACCCCCACTGACTAATTATATTTCCCTCCATCCTATTCCACCACCCATTTATTCTTTTTTCACCTTTGACCCTGTCCCTTTTCAAATGTGTTTGCTTCTAACTACCCTCTCCCCCAATTTGCCCTCCCTTCTATCATCTACCTTCTTATGACCTACCCCCCCATTTTCCTGTATTTTAGGATATCCAATTGAATGTGTATATTATTCCCTCCTTCAATCCAATCCAATGTAAGGATGACTCATTCCCATTCAACTTCCTGCTCTTCCCCTCCATTATAACAGCCTTCTCCTGCCATCTTTATTTGAGATAACCCATACCATTCTCTCTCTCCCTCTCTCCTTCTCTCAGTGTATTCCTCTTTCACTTCTTAATTTTATTTTTTATCATCCCTTCACATTCAAATCATGTTATGCCCTCTGGCTATGTATATATGTACACACATATACGCACATACACATACATACATGCCCTCATCTATACATACATACATGCGTATATTTACAAATATACACACATACATATATAATCACTTCAACTATGCTCAGACTGATGAAAGTCTCATGAGTTACAAATATGGTGTTTCCATGTGAAATATAAATGTAATTATATTAAATATAATTTATATTTCTATAAATGAATTATAAATTTATTTTAATATAAATTTTATGTAAATTTATATTTATATAAATGAAATGTAAATAGTTCAACTTTAATAAGTTCCTTATGATTTCTCTTCCGTTTACCTTTTCATGCTATTCTTTTTTTTTTAAACAAATGTTTTATTAACTTCTGTTTTACATCATTCATTTCCGCCAGATTTTGAGTTACAATCATTTTCCCCCCATTATTCCCCTACCCAACCTCCCAGAATAGCAGTCCCACAAGATATCGCTTCCTCCAATCAGCTCTCTCCCATACCTTCTCCCATACCCCCTTCGACTTTTCCATTAGAGGAAGGTGAATCTTTGTGTCCCAATGCCTGCACATCTTATCTCCCAATTATAAGCAAAAGAGTATTAATAATAGTATTTATATATATTTGAAACATTTAATGTTAATACCTGGAATTTCAGATCCATTTCCTTCCTCCCTTGTCACCCATTCCCTCTAGGGAGATAAGTAATTCAGTATATGTTGTACATGTATAGCTATGCAAAACATTATCATAGTAGATATATTGTACAAGGCTGCTTATAATTCCCTCCCACTCATCCCACCCCCCACCTGGTCCATTCCCTACATGATCCTGTCCCTCTTCTATAGTGGGTACTTCCAACCTCCCCTCCCCCCAAGGATGCCCTCCCATCCATCATCCCTCCTCTCATCCCCCTTCCCCCTATCCTGCTGCAGGTTGAGATATCCCATTTAGTATGTATGTCATTTTCTCCCTGAACCAGATTCAATGTGAATGTGGTTTTGCCTTTTTAGCCTTCCTTATTCTCCCCCTCCTTTGCAACCACTTCCCCTCTGACATGGATAGTTTACCCTACCATGTCTCTCCCCATCTCCTCTTGCCACTTTCCTCTCTCACCTCATAATGTCATCCCTTGAGTATTCTCCCTTCCCAACAAATTCAACCTATGCCCTCTATCCATATATAACTGTAACCATATACACACACATTCACATATGTATTCATATGACCACACCCCCTTCTTCCATTATTTTCATAGTGAGAAAGATATCATCAGTCACAGATATTACTTTTCCATATAGGAATGTAAATAGTTCAACTTTGATAAGTTCCTTTTGATTTCTTTTCCCTGATTACCTCTCAGGCATCTCTTACTTCTTGCGTCTGGATGTCAAATTTTCTATTCAACTCTGGTTTTTTCCTCAAGAATGCTTGAAAGTCCTCTATTCCACTGAATGACCATATTTTCCCCTGAAACAAAATACTCAGTTTTGCTGGGTAGGTGACCCTTGGGTTCATTCCCAGCTCTTTTGCCCTCTGGAATATCATATTCCATGCCCTTTGATCCCTCAGTGTAGAAGCTGCCAGGTCCTGGGCTATTCTGATTGTGTTTCCACAGTATTGATATTGTTTCTTCCTGGCTGCTTGTAGTATTTTCTCCTTGATCTGGGGATTCTGGAACCTGGCTATAATATTCCTGGGAGTTTTCTTTTTGGGATCTTTTTCAGGAGGTGATCTGTGGATTCTTTCAACCTCTATTTTGCCCTCTGGATCTAAAACATCAGGGCAATTTTCCTTGAGAATTTCTTGAAGGGTGATTTCTAGGTTCTTTCCTTGATCATGGCTTTCAGGTAGTCCAATAATTTTTAAATTGTCTCTCCTGGATCTATTTTCCAGGTCAGTGGTTTTTCCCATGAGATATTTCACATTGCCTTCTAATCTTTCATTTGTTTGGATCTGTTTAACAGCATCTTGATTTCTCATAAAGTCACTAGCTTCCATTTGCTCCAGTCTAACTCTGAAGGAATGAATCTCCTCAGTGAACTTTTGAGATTCTTTTTCCATCTGGCAAATTCGACTTTTTAAGGCATTCTTCTCCTCATTGCCCTTTTGGGCCTCCTTTGCCATTTGAGCTAGTCTATTTTTTAAGGTGTTGTTTTCCTCAGTCAGGCTGTTGACCCTCATTTCATACTTTTCCTGCATCCTTCTCATTTCTCTTTCTAATTTTTCCTCCACTTCTCTTATTTGATTTTTAAAGTCCTTCTTAAGGTCCTCTATGGCCTGCAACCCGCTCATGTTTTCCCCTGGGGCTTTTGGAGCAGGACTTCTGACCTCACAGTCCTTTTCCCGCTCTATGCCCCCAAAATAGGAGTCTAGGGTTGCATTTTTCTGTTTCCTTTGCCTTGGCATGTTGCCACTTAATTGCTTGACTTTTGGGCTTGTTGCCACACTATGGCTTTAAGGCCAGCTAGAGGAATTTTCGTCCTGAACGTGTGGGGGGCAACTGCCATTTCTGGTAAGCTGTAAACCCACCCACAACTTCCACCCTAGATCAGAATCCAGATCCAAGGAGGTTAAAGCAAGAGCAATTACCCCCCAAGACTGATCGTTGGATCTCCCCACGATTTGTAGGCTGGGAGCCAGATCTGCCTCTGAAAACTACAAAATGGCGTGTCTCCTCAGAGGCTTCTAGCCCCCAGGGGAGGGAGCTGACGCATTCCCCAAATATGGGTCCCAAAGTCCATAGGACACTAACCTCTTACTTTGTCCTAGGCAAGTCTATGTTGATAATTCTGGCGTCTCCACAGTTCCTGGTGTTCTGGGGTTCCTCCAGCCGGCTGCTGGCCCTGCCACCCTGGGGCTAAAACCTCGCCTCACATGGACCTGGGCTCAGCTCAGCTCCTGAGCTCTGCGCGCTGCCGGCTCCCAGACCACTGCGCTGGTCCTTCCTGCAGGGTGCTGGGCCGTCCTCAGCGGGAGGTTAGCTTCTCTGTGTCGTTCTGTGGGTGCTGGAGCTCCAGAAGATTTTCAGAGTCCTTTTTTACATAGTTTGTGGAGAATCTGGGGGCAGAGAGGCTTGGACGAGCTGTTTCTACTCCGCCATCTTGGCTCCGCCCCCTGATCCCCTCTTTAAAAAGATCCCCAATAAGAAACTCCTAGAAATATTACAGGCAAATTCCAGAGATCCTAAGTCAATCAGAAAATATTACAAGCTATCAGAAAGAAACAATTTGAGTATTGTGGAAACACAATCAGGATAACACAAGCTTTAGGAGATTCTACATTAAAGGATCAAATTACTTAGAATATGAAATTCCATAGGTCATAGTAGCTAGGATAAAAACCAAGAATCACCTCAGAAAATCTGAGTATAATACTTCAAGGCAAAATGTGGAAATTCAACAAAGCAGAGGACTTCCAAACATTCTTGATGGAAAAAAAAATGTAGCTCAACTAAAAATTTAACTTTCAAATACAAGAAGCAAGAATAGCATGAAAAGGGGGCGGAGCCAAGATGGCGGAGTAGAAACAGCTCATCCAAGCCTCGCTGCCCTGAGATTCCCCCCAAACTATGTAAAAAAGGACTCTGAACAACTTCTGGAGCCCCAGCACCCACAGAACGACACAGAGAAGCTAACCTCCCGCTGAGGACAGCCCAGCAGCCCTGCAGGAAGGAACAGCGCAGTGCCCCCCAAATAGGAGTCTAATGTTGCATTTTTTTGTTTATTTTGTTTCCTTCGCCTAGGCATGTTGCCACTTAATTACTTGATTTTGGGGCTTGTTGCCACAGCAGGACTCTGCCACCAGACAGGGGAGTTTCCACCCCAAATGTGGGGTCTTCACAACTTCTCTAGGTATTAGTTGGGTGGCCTCTGTAAAGCCTCCATAGCCTCTGGAAAGTTGAATACCCACCCCAGACCTCCCCCACCCAGACCACAATTCAGGTCCAAGCAGGTTAAAGCAATAGCTATTAACCCCCAGACTAATTGCTGGATCTCCCTACAGTTGGCAGACCAGCAGCTGAAGCTGCCACTGAAGCTGCAAAATGGCTTCTGTGCTGAGGCTACTCAGCTGCTTCTTGCCCCCAGGTGAAGAAGCCTACCAGTTCCCCAAATAATGGTCCCAAAGTCCACAGGGCACTAACCTCTTACTTTGTCCTAGGCATGTCTGTGTTCATAATTCTGGAATCTCCACAGCTGCTGGTGTTCTGAGGTCCCTCCAGCCAGCTGCTGGCCCGGCCATCCTGGGTCTAAAACTACAGCTCATGCCTTCCTAGTCTTGGCCCCCAGAGCACTGTGCTCAGCTCTCAGAGGGCCACAGCTCACTGCCGGGCTGCTGGGCTGTTCTCAGTGGGAAGTTAGCTTCTCCATGCTGTTATGTGGTTGCTGAAGCTCCAAAAGTTTTTCAGAGTCCACTTTTTACATAGTTTGGAAGTTTTGTGGGGGGGGAGCTCCTTGGAGGTGCTGTTTCTACTCTTCCATATTGGCTCTGCCCCCGCCAATTCTGTTTTTTAAGGCATTCTTTTCCTCATTAGATTTTTGAACCTCTTTTGCCAGTTGAGTTAGTCTGTTTTTAAGGAGTTATTTTCTTCAGTCAGGATGTTGACTCATTTTACTTGATTGTCTTTTTTTTTTAATTCATTAATTTAATTACTTTAAATTTACAGCATTCAGTTCCAAAATCCCTTGATTTTCAAATTTTCTCCCCCTTCCTCTCCCCTGCCCATGGCAGGAAGCAATCAACTATAAGATCTAAAAATACCTTCACATTAAGCATTAGTCAGCTGGTAAAGAAGCATTATAACTAATTGAATGAACAATGGGAAAGAAGAAAGAAAAGAAAACAAGAAAAAGAAAGAGAGCAAGTAGATTTTTTTAAATCTGCATTCAAACTCTTCAATTCTTTCTCTGGATGTGGACATCACTTTCCATCACAAGGCTTTTGGAGTTGTCTTATAACCTTACATTGCTGAGAGGAGCCCAGTCTATCAAAGTTAGTGATCATGCATTTGTTGTGTCTGTAATTGCATACAAATTTCTCTTGGTTCTGCTCTTCTCACTCAACACCAGTTTATATAAGTCTATCCTGGTTATTACGAAGTCTATCTACTCCTTATTTCTTATAGCACAATAGTATTCCATTACATTCTTATACCACAACCATTCCCCAATTGATGAACATCCCTTGATTTCCAATTCTTTATCACCAAAATAAAGAGCTACTATAAATAATTTTCTATATATGGGGGATAATCACATTTCTATGATTTCTTTGGGATACAACCCAAGAAATAGTATTTCTGGGTCAAAGGCTTTGCACTTATTTATAACCCTTTGGGTATAGTTCCAGATTTCTCTCTAGAATGGTTGAATCAGCTCACAACTCCACCAACAAAGAAGCATGAAAAAGTAAACAGAAAAGAGAAATCATAAGGTACTTATTAAAGTTGAACTGTTTGTATTCTTACATAGAAAAATCATATTTATAACTCATGAGACTTTTCTCAGTATTAGGGTAGTTGGAGGAAATATATATATATATATATATATATATATATATATATATATACACACACATATATATATATACACACATATATATATACACACAATATTATACACACACACACACACACACACACACACACACATATATATATATATATATATATATATATATATATATATATACATACATACATACATATACACACACACACAGAGCACTGGGTGAGGTGAATATGAAGTGATGATATCTAAAAAGTAAAATTAAAGCATAAGAGAGGAATGTACTGAGAAAAGGAGGAAGGGAAAGGTAGAATAGGGGTAAGTTGTCTCACATAGAAGAGTCAAGAAAAAGCTTTTACAGTGGAGAAGAAGAGGGGAAGGTGAGATGGAATGAGTGAAACTTTTATCAGATTTGGCTTAAGAAGGAAGTGCAATACATACTCACTTGGGTATGGAAATCTATCTTACTGTACAAGAAAGTTGGGGAGAAGAGGATAAGATGAGGGGAATGATAGAAGGGAAGACCAATTGAGGAAGGGGATAATCAGAACCCAATGCTTTTGAAGAGGGACAGGGTCATAAGAGACAATAGAACAAATGGGGAACAGGATAGCATGGAGGGAAATATAGGTAGTCTTTCACAAGCAGGCTGTTATGGAGGTGTTTTCCATCACTGCACATGTTTAACTTGTTTCAATTGTTTGTCTTCTCAGTGAGGGTAGTTGTATAGGGAGGAAGGAAGAGAGTTTGGAACTCAATTTTTTTTTGCTAATTAACCAAATGCTTTATTAACATCTGGTTTACATCATTCATTTCCACCAGATTTTGAGTTATAATTTTCCCCTGTTTTCCCCTACCCACCATCCCAGAATAGCAGTCCCATAAGATATCCCTTCCTCCAATCTTCTCTCTCCCATATCATCTCCCATACCCCCTTCAACTTTCCCATTAGAGCAAAGTGAATCTCTGTGCCCCAATGCCTGCACATCTTATCTCCCAATTACATGCAAAAGAGTATTGTTATAGTATTTATATATATTTGAAACATTTAGTTTTAAGACCTCTAATTTCAGATCCAATCCCTTCCTCCCTTATCACCCATTCCCTCTGGGAAGATAAGTAATTCAGTATATGTTGTACATGTCTACCCATGCAAAATATTACTATAGTAGATATATTGGACAAGGCTGCTTATGATTCCCTCCCATCCATCCCACCCACACCCTGGTCCATTCCCTACTTGAACCTGTCCCTCTTCTATAATGGGTACTTCCAACCTCCCCTCCCCCAAAGAATGCCCTCCCATCCATCATCTCTCTTCTCATCCCCCTTCCCCCTATTCTGCTGCAGGTTTAGATATCCCATTTAGTATGTATGTCATTCTCTACCTGAACCAAATTCAATGAGAATGTGGTTTTGCCTTTTTGCCTTCCTATCTTCCCCTCCCCTGCAGACTCTTCCTCTTGCTTCTTCTACATGAGATAGTTTACCCTACCCTGTTTCTCCCCATGTTCTCTTGCCACTTTCCTCTCTCACTTCATAATTTCACCCCTTAAGTATCATTCCTTCCCAACAAATTCAAGCTATGTCCTCTCTCCATGTATACCTGTAAACATATGTACACACATTCACATATGTATTCATATGACCATACACCCTTATCCCATTATTTTCATACTGAGAAAGGTTTCATCAGTCACCGTTATTGTTTTTCCATGTAGGAATGTAAATAGGTCAACTTTGATAAGTTCCTTTTCATTTCTTTTCCCTGATTACCTTCTCAGGCATCTCTTGCTTCTTGTGTCTGGATGTCAAATTTTCTATTCAACTCTGGTTTTTTCCTCAAGAATGCTTGAAAGTCCTCTATTCCACTGAATGACCCTATTGTCCCCCGAAACAAGATACTCAGTTCTGCTGGGTAGGTGATTCATGGTTTTAAACCCAGCTCTTTTAAACCCAGCTCTGGAATATCATATTCCATTCCCCTCAATCCCTCAATGTAGAAGCTGCCAGGTCCTGTGCTATTCTGATTATGTTTCCACAATATTGAAATTGTTTCTTCCTGGCTGCTTGTAGTATTTTCTCCTTCATCTGGGGATTCTGGAACCTGGCTATAATATTTCTGGGAGTTTTCTTTTTAGGATCTGATTCAGGAGGTGATCTGTGGATTCTTTCAAACTCTATTTTGCCCTCTGGGTCTAAAACATCAGGGCAATTTTCCTTAAGAATTTCTTGGAGGGTGATTTCTAGGTTCTTTCTTTGGTCATGGTTTCAGGTAGTCCAATAACTTTTAAATCGTCTCTTCTGGATCTATTTTCCAAGTCACTGTTTTTTCCCATGAAATATTTCACATTGCCTTCTATTCTTTCATTTGTTTGGATCTGCTTAACAGCATCTTAATTTATCATAAAGTCATTAGCTTCCATTTGCTCCAGTCTAATTCTGAAGGAATGAATCTCGTCAGTGAGCTTTTGAGATTTTTTTTCCATCTGGCAAATTTGGCTTTTTAAGACATTCTTCTCCTCATTGCCCCTTTGAGCCTCCTTTGCCATTTGAATTAGTCTATTTTTAAGGTGTTCTTTTCCTCAATCAGGCTGTTGACCCTCATTGCATACTTTTCCTGCATCCTTTTCATTTCTCTTAGCAAATTTTCCTTCACTTCTCTTATTTGATTTTTAAAGTCCTTCTTAAGGTCCTCTATGGCCTGTACCCATTCATATTTTCCTTTGGGGCTTTTGGAGGAGGATTTCTGACCTCACAATCCTCTTCCTGTTCTATGCTTCAATCCTCTTTGCTCCCAAAATAGGAGTCTAAGGTTGCATTTTTCTGTTTATTTTGTTTCCTTTGCCTTGGCATGTTGCCACTTAATTACTTGACTTTTGGGCTCGTTGCCACACTATGGCTCTGCCACTAGACAGGAGAGCTTTTGTCCCGAAACTTGGCGTCTTCACAGCTTTCTGGCAAGCTGGATACCCACCCCAAACCTCCCCTCCCAGATCACAATCCAGATCCAGGGAGGTTAAAGCAAGAGAGATTAACCCCCAAGACTCATAGCTTAATCTCCCTACAGTTCGCAAGCTAGGAGCTGAAGCTGCCACTGAAAACTCCAAAATGGCGTGTCTCCTCAGTGGCTTCTAGCCCCTGGGGGAGGAAGCCAACACATTCCCCAAATATTCGTCCCAAAGTCCATAGGGCACTAACCTCTCACTTTGTCCTAGGCATATCTGAGTTGATAATTCTGGAATAGCCACAGCTGCTGGTGTTCTTTGTTCCCTCCAATCGGCTGCTGGCCCCGCCGCCCTGGGGCTAAAACTGCTGCTCATGTGGACCTGGGCTCGGCTCTCCTTGAACTGTGCTGCTGGCTCCCAGACCGCTGTGCTGGTCATTCTTTCAGGGCTGATGGGCTGTCCTCAGTGGGAGGTTAGCTTCTCTGTGCTGCTCTGTGGGTGCTGGGGCTTCAGAAGTTGTTCAGAGTCCCCTTTTGCATAGTTTGGAGGTGATCTGGGGGGAGGGTGCCTTGGAACCTCTGTTTCTACTCCTCCATCTTGGCTTTGCCCACCTGGAACTCAATTTTTAAAAAATGTAAGTCAATTTTTTTTTTTTACATGCAACTGGGAAATAAGATATACACGCAATGGGATATAGAAGTCTGTCTTGCCTAATAGGGAAATTGAAGGGGAAGGAGAAAAGAGAAGGGGGGTTGATAGTAAGGAGTGTAGAATGGGGGAGGGGTAATCAGAATCAGGCTTTCTTGGGGTGTCTGGAAGGGAGAAATGGGGAGAAAATTTGGAACTCAAAATCTTGGGGAAGTGAATGTTGAAAACTAAAAATTAATTAATTGAAATAAAATTATATATTTATAAAGCAAAAAAAATATCCTCAGTCTCTTCATATTATAGTCATATATCACTTTTCATGAGCCTCAGTCTCTCCTACAAGTTTCTCCTGTGAGGCTTAACTAGTCCTGCTTGGATGCTGTTTCCCTTTCCTATGGGCCCAGTATAGTCTGCATGCTGGATGCCTTTCCTCAAGACCTTTTTTAAGTAGTCGTACCATAGTATATTTTCTTCTATTCGCCAAGTAGCTAAGTAGAATTAAGGTCTTTTGCTTCTTGTCACAAATGGTAGGGTTAGAATAGGTGTAGGTTTTGCTGGCAGAGATAAAAATATAGCAGAGAAGTTGCAAATTTGTCCTCAGAGTACAAGCAAGAGACTTAGATCGTATGTTTTGTAGGAAAATACATCCTGATGGCTGAAGTAATTATTGAGTAATTAGGTTAGCTATTATCATTCACTGTTAATTCATAAGAGTGCTACCTTATTAGGCTACGTGGTTTCTTAACCTATGACAGCAGCTATAATTGCTTAATCTCTGGTGCATTATTCTACTTAGAGAAGTGAAAGCAAGCAGGCAGAATAAGGAGGAAATTATAGGAGAATGAAGAAAATGTCTAGACATAAATCTTTGCCACATAGCCTGGAAGTGTTTTTTTTTTTTTTTTTTACCGCTGCTTTATTGATTTCTGGTTTTCATCATTCATTTCTGCCGAATTTTTAGTTACATTTTTTCCCCATTTTCCCCCTGCCCACCACCCCAGAATAGCAGTCCCACAAGATATCTCCTCATCCAATCTGCTCTCTCCCATATCTTCTCCAGTACCCACTTCGATCTTACCATTAGGTTGAGATGAGTCTCTGTGCCCCAATGCCTGAACATCTTATCTCCCAATTACATGCAAAATAGTATTAATAATAGTATTAATGTATATTTGAAACATAACATTTTAAAATCTTGAATTTCAGATACATTTCCTTCCTCCCTTGTCACCCATTCCCTCTGGGAAGATAAGCAATTCAGTATGTATTGCACATATATAGCTATGCAAAACATTACCATAGGAGAGATACTGTAAAAGGATGCTTATAATTCCCCCCCACCCATCCCACAACCTATCTGGTCCATTACCTACTTTGATCCTGTACCTCTTCGAAAGGGGGTACTTCCAACCTACCCTCCTCCTAGAATGCCCTCTGCTCCATCATCCTCCTCCCTCTCATACCCCTTCCCCCTACTCTCCAGCAGGGTGAGATATCCCATTTAGTATGTATGTCATTCTCTCCCTGAGATGGATTCAATGAGAATATAGTTTTGCTTTTTTCCTTCCTGTTCTTCCCCTCCCCTGCAGACACTTCCCCTTGCTTCTTCTACATGAGATAGTTTAACCTACCCTGTCTCTCCCCATCTCCTCTTGCCACTTTATTCTCTCACCTCTTAACTTCCCCTGCTAAGTATCATCCCTTTCCACCAAATTCAACATGTGCCCTCTATTCATGCATAACTCTAAAAATATATACATACATTCACATAAGTATTCATATGCCCATATACCCTTCTTCCATTATTTTCATACTGAGAAAGGTTTCTTTAGTCACGGTTATTGTTTTTCCATGTAGGAATGTAAAAAGTTCAACTTTGATAAGTTCCTTTTGATTTCTATTCCCTTATTACCTTCTCAGGCATCTCCTCCTTCTTGTGTCTGGATATGAAATTTTCTATTCAACTCTGGTTTTTTCCTCAAGAATGCTTGGAAGTCCTCTATTCCACTGAATTACCATATTTTCCCCTGAAACAAAATACACAGTTTTGCTGGGTAGGTGACCCCTGCCTTCAATCCCAGATCTTTTGCCCTCTGGAATATCATATTCCATGCCCTTGAATCCCTCAGTGTAGAAGCTGCAAGGTCCTATGCTATTCCGATTGTGTTTCCACAATACTGAAATTATTTCTTCCTGGCTGCTTATAGTATTTTCTTCTTGATCTGGGGATTCTGGAACCTGGCTATAGTATTCCTAGTAGTTTTCTTATTAGGATCTTTTTCAGGAGGTGATCTGTGGATTTTTTCAACCTCTATTTCCCCCCTCTGCATCTAAAACATCAGGGCAATTTTCCTTGAAAATTTCTTGAAGGGTAATTTCTAGGTTCTTTCTTTGATCATGGCTTTCAGGTAGTCCAATCATTTTTAAATTGTCTCTCCTGGATCTATTTTCCAGGTCAGTGGTTTTTCCCATTAGATATTTCACATTGCCTTCTATTCTTTCATTTGTTTGGTTCTGTTTAACAGTATCTTGATTTCTCATAAAGTCATTAGCTTCCATTTCCTGCAGTCTAACTCTGAAGGAGTGAGTCTCCTCAGAGAGCTTTTGAGATTCTTTTTCCATCTGACAAATTTGACTTTTTAAGGCATTCTTCTCCTCATTGCCCTTTTGGGCCTCCTTTGCCATTTGAGTTAGTCTATTTTTTTTTCGCTTTTTTTGGAGGGCAGTTGGGATTAAGTAACTTGCCCAAGGTCACACAGCCAGTTTTTGTGTTAAGTGTCTGAGACCAGATTTGAACTCAGGTCCTCCTGACTCCAGGGCTGGTGCTGTATTCACTGAGCCATCTAGCTGCCCCAAGTTCATCTATTTTTAAGGTGTTATTTTCCTCAATCAGGCTGTTGACTCTCATTTTATATTTTTCCTGCATCCTTCTCATTTCTCTTCCCAATTTTTCTTCCACTTCTCTTATCTGCTTCTTAAGGTCCTCTCTGGCCTGTAACCCACTCATATTTTCCTTTTGATCTTTTGGAACAGGCTTTCTGACCTCACAGTCCTCCTCCTGTTCCCTGCTTCAATCCTCTTTGCCACCAAAACAGGAGTCAAATGTTTCATTTTTTTCTTTATTTTGTTTCCTTTGGCTAGGCATGTTGCCACTTCATTACTTGACTTTTGGGCTTGTTGCCACAGTAGGACTCTGCCACCAGATGGGGAGTTTCTGTCCCGAACATTGGGGTCTTCACAACTTCCGGTTCTGGCAAGTTGCATACCCACCCCAGTCCTCAACCCAGATCACAATCCAGATCCAAGCAGGTTAAAGCAAGAGTGATAAACCTCCAAGACTGATAGCTGGGTCTCCCTACAGTTCGAAGACCAGGAGCTGATACTGCCACTGCAGCTGCAAAATGGCAAGTGTGCCTTGTCTCCTCAGTGGCTTCTTGCCCCCAGGGGAGGAAGCCAACTTGTTCCCCAAATACTGGTCCCAAAGTCCATAGGGCACTAACCTCTTACTTTGTCCTAGGTATGTCTATGTTGATAATTCTGGAATCTCTGCAGCTCCTGGTGTTCTGGAGTCCCTCCAGCTGTCTACTGGCATGGCCGCCCTGGGGCTAAAACTGAGGCTCAGGTGGACCTGGGCTCTGCTCTCTGGGAGCTGAGAAGTCTGCTCCCTGAGCCCTGGGCTGGCACTCCCAGCAGGGCTGCTGGTCTGCCCTCAGCGGGAGGTTAGCTTCTCTGTGTCGTTCTGTGTGTGCTGGAGTTCCAGAAGTTGTTCAGAGTCCTCTTTTACATAGTTTGAAAGTGGTGTGGGGCATAGTACCTTGGAAGTGCTGTTTCTACTCCACCATCTTGGCTCCACCCCCCCGGAAGTTCTTATTTACCATTATTATTATTACTTATGAATCTGTTTCCCTTTGTATAGAAAAAAAAATCAAAGATCAAGGATACAAAAGAAAGGTTGTATTTCACATCACCCCTACACTACAGAGGTGGCTCAGTATACTTGGTTACACACATATCAAATAAATATAAATTCTTGTTTTTCTACATCGCACCTGATTCTATGAATGCAGATTATGTTCTCTGGCCCTGAATGCATGTACACATATATATTAATGTGTGTGCATATACACATAGATACAAATATGTACATATATGTTATACATAGTATAACCAACACATTCATAAGTCCATGTATTTCTCTCATATAGTTTAGGTACTAATTCATTTTATAAGTATAGTCTAGAAAAATTGCCAAGACCAACAACTGCCCCTAATCCTGCAGCAATTCTGAGTAGAGTTTATTAGGAGACAAAGTTCTTCCCTGCTGCCAGGACTACCTCATGAGATTGGACATAGCAAGAAACATCAGTCTCTAGAGAATATTTTACCCAAATACATGTTTTGTGAATAGGTTTTTATTCAAGCTGATTTTTGTCTCTGCCCTTGTCCTCATTACCCTCCTTCCCAATCTGCCCAAGCCATCCAAGTTTTTCACAGATATCACTGGTAAACCTGATATCAGCACCATGTGTATCCAGGTCTGATATTGGGATGAAATGAATCAATTGAAAGTTATTAAACACTAATTTCCATATAGAAAATATGTCTATTAAAGAAGAGTAGATGGTTTGACTTTTGTGGCCTCTAGATAATCCACAAAGTTGGAAAGGTTCAGCTTTCATGTAAATAGAAACTTGTATGTCCTTAGGTAACAAGGAAGTCATGTAAAAACAGTCTAAGACACAATGAAACTATTTCCCGGCAGAAAAACCTCAAACCTTGACCTATCCTCAAGAAAACAAAATATTCTTTTTTTTTTAATTAATTTATTAGTTTAGTTTCAGTTAACAAGATTCAATTCCATAGTTCCTTGATTTTCAAATTTCCTTTACTTCCCTCTCCCCTCCCCTCATGACAGCATATAGTACAGTATAGGGTCTGCAAATGCATTCATATTAAACATTATTCCAATTACAAAGGCATATTGTACTAGGTGGGATGAAAGATGGTAAGGAAGAAGTAAAACCAAACAATGAGAAGAACAAGATCATTTAGTTTGCTTCCATCAGGATTCAGGCTCAGTTCTTTCTAGTTATAGCTCTGGATGGCACATTTCTCACTTTCTTGAGTCATTCGGAATTAACTTATATCACTGCATTGCTGAAAAGAGTCCAGTCTGTCATAGTTGGTCGTCACAGATATGGTATGTCTGTGATTGTATACAAATTTCTTCTCATTCTACTCTTCTCGCTCAGCATCAGTTGGTATAAGTCTCTCCAGGTAATTATGAAATCCATCACCTCCTCGTTTCTTATAGCACAATAAAATTCCATTACATTCACATACCACAACTTGTTTAGCCATTCCCCAATTGATGGGCACCCCTTTAGTTTCCAATTCTTTGCAACCACAAAAAGGGCTGCTAAAAATATTTTTGTACATATGGGTCTTCCTCCCACTTCTATGATCTCTTTGGGATATAACCCTAGAAGTGGTATGGCTGGGTCAAAGGGGATGAAATTATTTATAATACTTTGGCCATAATTCCAGATTGCTCTCCAGAATGGTTGGATAAGTTCACAACTCCACCAGGAATGTATTAGCGTTCCAATTTGCCCACATCCTCTCCAGCATTTGTCACTTTCTTGTTTTGTCATCTTAGCCAATCTAACTGGAGAGATGTGGTATCTCAGAGTTGTTTTGATTTGCATTTCTCTGATTAATAGTGATTTAGAGCATTTCTTCATATGCTTATAGATATCTTTAATTTCTTTCTCTGAAAACTTCCTATTCATATCCTTTGACCATTTCTCAATTGGGGAATGACTTGTATTCATATAGATTTGGCTCAATTCTCTATAAATTTTAGAAATGAGTCTTTTATCAGAGACACAAATTGTAAAAATTCTTTCCCAATTTCCCACCTCCCTCTTGATCTTGGTTACATTGGCTATGTTTGTGCAGAAGCTTTTCAATGTAATGTAATCAAAATTATCCATTTTGTATTTTATAATGCTCTCTAATTCTTTTTTGGTCCTAAAGTCTTCCCCTCTCCACAGATCTGTCAGGTAAACTATTCCTTGCTTTCCCAAATTGCTTACAGTATCATCCTTTACACCTAGATCATGCACCCATTTAGACTTTATTTTGGTATATGGTGTTAGATAGTGATCTATGCCCACTTTCTGCCATACTGTATTCCAGTTTTCCCAGCAGTTTTTGTCAAATAGTGCATTCTTATCCCAAAAACTGGGGTCTTTGGGTTTATCGAACAATAGATTACTATATTCATTAACTGCTGGGTCTCCTGCACCTAATCTATTCCATTGATCCACTACTCTACACCTCTGCCAGTACCAAGCAGTTTTGATGACTGCTGCTGTATAATACAGATTAAGATCTGGCATAGCTAGTCCACCTTCCCTAGCATTTCTTTTCATTAATTCCCTTGATATTCTAGACCGTTTGTTTTTCCAAATAAATTTTGTTATTATTTTGTCTAACTCTACAAAGTAGTTTTTTGGTAAATTGATTGGAATGGCACTAAATATATAATTTAGTTTGGGTAAAATTGTCATTTTTGTTATATTAGCTCGACCCAGCCACGAGCAATTGATATTTTTCCAACTATTTAGATCTGTTTTTATTTGTGTGAGAAGTGTTTTGTAGTTGTGATCATATAGATTCTGGGTTTCTTTTGGCAAGTAGATTCCCAAATATTTTATAATGTCTACAGTGACTTTAAATGGGATTTCTCTTTCTATCTCTTACTGTTGAGTTTTATTAGAGATGTACAGGAATGCTGAGGATTTATGTGGGTTTATTTTATATCCTGCAATTTTGCCAAATTTATTTATTGTCTCAAGTAATTTTTTACTTGATTCTCTAGGATTCTCTAAGTATATCATCCTATCATCTGCAAAGAGTGACAGCTTGGTCACTTCTTTGCCTAATGTGATTCCTTTGATGTCTTTTTCTTCTCTAATTGCTACTGCTAACGTTTCTAGTACCAGATTGAATAAGAGGGGTGATAGTGGACACCGTTGTTTCAGTCCTGATGTTATTGGAAATACTTCTAGTTAATCCCCATTACATAGAATACTTGCTGATGGTTTTAAAAAGATGCTATCAACTATTTTAAGGAAGGCTCCATTTGCTCCTATACTTTCTAGTGTTTTTAATAGGAATGGATGTTGTACTTTGTCAAAAGCCTTTTCTGCATCTATTGAGATGATCATGTGGTTTTTGCTAGTTTTGTTGTTGATATGCTCAATTATACTGATGGTTTTCCTAATATTAAACCATCCTTGCATTCCTGGAATGAATCCTACCTGATCAGGGTGTATTATTTTTGTGATAAGTGGTTGGAGTCTTTTGGCTAATATTTTATTTAGAATTTTTGCGTCTAAATTCATGAGGGAGATTGGTCTATAATTTTCTTTCTCTGTTTTATCTCTTCCTGATTTAGGAATCAGTACCATATTTGTGTCATAGAAAGAGTTTGGTAGGACTCCTTCTTCACTAATTTTCCCAAATAGTTTGTAGAGTATTGGAATCAATTGTTATTTAAAAGTTTGACAGAATTCACTAGTGAACCCATCTGGCCCTGGAGATTTTTTCCTAGGGAGTTCATTGATGGCTTGTTTGATTTCTTTTTCTGAGATGGGGTTATTTAGGTAATTCACTTCCTCTTCAGTTAATCTGGGCAATTTGAGATTTTGTAAATATTCATCCATTTCACTAAGATTGTCATATTTATGTGCATACAATTGGGAAAAATAATTCCTCATCATTTTTTTTGATTTCCTCTTCATTGGAGGTAGATTCACCCTTTTTATTTTTGATACTCATAATTTGGTTTTCTTCTTTCTTTTTTTTATCATATTGACTAAGGGTCTATCAATTTTGTTGATTTTTCATAAAACCAGCTCTTAGTTTTATTTATTAATTCAATGGTTTTCTTAATTTCAATTTTATTAATCTCACCTTTGTTTTTCAATATTTCTAATTTAGTACTAAATTGGGGATTTTCAATTTGTTCTTTTTCTAGCTTTTTCAATTGCATGTCCAATTCATTGACCTCCCTCTCTCTGTTTAATTAAGTATGCACTCAGGGATATAAAACTTCCCCTGAGAACTGCCTTTAGTGCATCCCACAAATTTTGGTATGTTGTTTCATTATTATCATTCTCTTGAATGAAATTATTGATTGTTTCTATAATTTCTTCTTTGACCCACCAATTTTTTAGGATTAAATTGTTTTGTTTCCAATTAGTTTTTAGTCTATCTTTCCATGGCCCTTTATTGCATATAATTTTTATTGCATCATGATCTGAGAATGATGCGCTTACTATTTCTGCCTTTCTGCACTGGATTGTGAGGTTTTTATGCCCTAGTACATGGTCTATTTTTGAGTATGAACCATGCACTGCTGAGAAGAAAGTAAATTCCTTTTTATCCCCATTCAGTTTTCTCCAGAGATCCATCATATCTAGTCTCTCTAAGATTCTATTCACCTCCTTAACTTCTTTCTTGTTTATTTTGAGGTTAGATTTATCGAGTTCAGAGAGGGGAAGATTAAGGTCCCCCACTAGTATAGTTTTGCTATCTATTTCTTCCTCTAATTCCTTTAACTTCTCCTCTAGGAATTTGGATGCTATACCACTTGGTGCATATATATAGTAAGTAGTGATATTGCTTCATTCTCAATGGTGCCTTTTAGTAGGATATAGTTTCCTTCCTTATCTCTTTTAATTAGATCTATTTTTGCTTTTGCTTTGTCTGAGATAAGTATTGCTACCCCTGCTTATTTTACTTTAGCTGAGGCATAATAAATTTTACTACAACTTTTTACCTTTGCCCTGTGGGTATTCCTTTGTTTCAAATGTGTTTCTTGAAGACAGCATATTGTAGGATTATGGTTTTTAATCCATTCTGCTATCCGCCTCTGTTTTATGGGAGAGTTCATCCCATTCACATTCACAGTAATGATGACTATCTCTCTCTTCCCTTCCATCCTATTCCCTCCCCTGTTTATGTTTTTGTTTATTCCTTCTCCCTTCCCCTCCTTGAAGTTTTCCCTTTTGACCACCCCCTCCCTCAGTGTTCCCACCCAGTGACCCCCCTTCTTAACCTACCCTCTCCCCTTACTACTATTTCCCTCCCTTATAATCCCTCCCTTTAGTCTCCTCCTTTTCACCCCCCTTACCCTCCCACTATCTATAGGACACAATAAATTTTTATACTTATCAGAGTAAATTACTCCCCGTTTGATTCCAAACCAATGAGAGTAAATTTCAAACAGTGCTCCTCTCCCTCCCTCCAATTCCTTTATTTAATGAATTTATGTGTCTATTCACGTTAGATTCTTAAACTTCACTGATTAATTTGATCCTTCTTTGAACCAGAACCAGTGAGAATAGTGTTTAAATGATGTTCCTCTCCCTCTTACTTTCCCTTCTTCTATAGTGTGTTTTGATGCCTCTTCAGATGGCATATTTTACCTTTTCCTAGCTCATCCTTTCCTTTTTCCCATTACAGTACCATTCATCCCCTTAATAGTCTTTTTTTTTCTTTTAGACTCCATGTTAGTGCATTCATACCCACACCCTCTAAGTATAACCCTTTTGCAGGTCATGATAATCATAAAGATTTCAAATATTGACAGTTATCAGCTCCACATATAGGGATGTGAACATTTTGCTCTTGTTGCATCCCAGGTAATGAGCTTGTGTTTGTGGGTGTGGGTGTGTGCAATTCTGCATGTGTGCATCTATGTTACCCTTGTTTACCTTTTTATGTCCTTCTGGAGTCTTGTAATTGGAGATCAAATTTTCCATTGAGCTCTGGCTTTTTCATTAGGAAAGTCTGGAAGTCCCTTACTTCATTAAACGTCCATCTCCTTGCCTGAAAGATTATGCTCAGTTTTGCCGGGTAGTTAATCCTTGGTTGTAGTCCTAGCTCTCTGCCCTACGAAATATCAAACTCCAGTCCCTCTGTTCTTTTAATGTAGAGGCTGCTAGGTCCTGTGTGGTCCTAACTGTAGTTCCTCGATATTTGAATTGTTTCTTTTTGGCTGCTTGTAGAATTTTTTCTTTAATCTTATAATTCTGGAATTTGGCTACTATATTTCTTGGAGTTTTCAGTTTGGGATCTCTTTCAGGAGGAGTCTGGTGAATTCTATCAATAGCTATTTTATCTTCTTATTCCAGGACCTCAGGACAGTTTTCTTTGACAATCTCTTGGAGGATGTTGTCTAGACTGCTTTTCTCATCATGGCTTTCTGGTAGACCAATAATTCTTAGGTTGTCTCTCCTGGATCTGTTCTCTAGGTCAGCTATTTTTCCAGTGAGATATTTTACATTTTCTTGCAATTTTTCGATCATCTTGGTTTTTTGATTGACTCCTGCTGCATCATAGAGTTCGGAGTTTCAGTTTGATTGTATCTAATTTTTAGTGAATTATGGTCTTCAGTTAGTTTTTGAAGTTCCTTTTCTAGGGAGGTATTTTCTTTTTCCAAGTTGGTCATTGCCTCCCTGATTTGGTCTTTAAAATTTTTCTTAAGCTCCTCCAGGAATGCTATTTGGGCTTGAGACCAGATCATGTTTCCTTCTGTGGTCTCTGGTGTGGGCAGAGAGTCTATATTGTCCTGTGTGTTTTGTTGTTCTTGCCCTGCATAGTGTGATCGAATAGACTTTCTTGCCTTCCCCTTCTCCTTTTCAGCTTCCTTCCTTCCCATTGTGACTTCCTGTTTCTTAGTGTCTCAGGCTATGAGTTTGGGACCTGATCCTTGACTTTGAATACCTCTGGGTGGCTAGTTTATGGCTAAGTCAGGGAAGTCAGTGAGGAATGTAGATGTGTAGGTGGGGATGAGTCTGACCACTTCAGGTTTCTGCCTCTATACCCCTGGGCTATAAGTAGGCTTTTGTTGGTGAGGTGAGGTGGGGCTTGTTGGGTCCCTTCCCTCTCTTCTCTTCAGTTTCCTGGCTGTCTCAGTTACACCCCTTCCTGGAGATTCTCAAGCCTGAGGCTATTTCCATTAACTTGGGATTTCAATCTGGGTGGGAGACTTATCTTTGGGTTTTCTGCTTCATGAAGGAGGGATGGGAGGATTGGGGCAGCTAGAATTTACTTTGCTGTTCCAGCCCCTGTATTATACAGGCAGGCAGTTTCTAAACTTCCAGGCTGTGGGCTGAATGCAGCCTGAGAAGCCACTCTCTCCACTGGGGGCCCGACTCTCCTACCTGGCTCCAATGATCCGTTACCTCTGCGAGATGACTGCAATTCATCCTTGGTAAGTCTGCAGGCTGGGGCTTTTTCTCTCTCTGGTGTAGTCTGCTTGCCTGCTTTTAGGTCTGAGCTGTGCAGACCCCACGCGCTCTGCTCTCAACCTGTGCAGACACACTGGGCAACCTCCTGGGCTGGATTCTGCCACACTCTTTCTTCCACTGGGCTTTGTCACTCCGGAATCCGCTCAGATTTACCGTTTGGGACTTAGTGACAGAGGAGCTCAGCGAGGTTACTGCTTCCTTTCCACCATCTTGGCTCCGCCCTGAAAACAAAATATTCTTGATTGGTTGCCTTTCTCTAACTAATGGATTAGGGAGAGGAGAGTTATGGTGGTAATGAAATCATCTCTGTAAAAGAGCATTAGGCGTAACTCCTGAAATTGGTGGGACTAAAAGAGCAAATTCCAGGTCAACCTACATGGGTGCTAAAAAAAACTGTAAAGTGAAATTCAGCACTGAGTCAATATGGACCCTTCAGTCCCTCTCAAGTCTTAGACATACTCTAATATTCCTACCTTATTTGGATTATTCAGAGAAGGCTACTGAGACAGCTAGGTGGCACAATAGATAGAATGTCAGGTCTGGAGTCAGGAAGATCTGAATTCAAATCTAGCTTCAGATACTTAATACCCATGTGACCCTGGGCAAATCATTGAATCCTGTTTGCTCAGTTTCCTAATCTGATAAAATGAATTGAAGAAGGAAATATCAAATCACACCCATTCACACTTTTCCAAGAAAAATGCAAATGGGATCATGAAAAGTTAGATACAACTGAAATAGCTAAACAACAACAACTGAGGACTGACCATGGAGAGAAGAAATATTAGAAATTTAGCATTTCTGCTGAACCCTTTAAGTATCCTTTATACAGGTTGTTGTGGGAAGGGCAAAATGGAAATTCTTGGAGTTGCCCAAACCATCCAGCATAATTAACAAAAAACAATATAGGGTTTTCATGAGGTTAAAGATAGTTCCTCTTTAGTGATAGAGATGGAGGATGTTGGAGTGCTTCATTATATCAGCTCAATTTGTTGCTCACTGTAATACTCAGGAAAATAGACCTTCTCCATTCTAGAGTATGCCCTGTGCTATATGTCCTGTATCTCCTAATAGGCCGACTGATTTTACCACTCATAACATTAACATAGTTTGCCCATATCTCATAGCACCAGCCATCACAGCTTTTCCTGTTATACAAACAATTCCACAGTGTAAGTTCTGCAAGGCTGTTGAGTAGCAGTCCAAAACAACATCTTAATATATAACTATACACCAACCAAGGCAGCTAGGACAGGAAGACTTATTTTTGTGAATTTTAATCTGACTTCAGACCCTTGCTCGATGTGTGATTCTGGGCAAGTCATTTAATCCTGTTTGCCTTAGTTTCTTTATCTGAAAATAAGCTGGAGAGGGAAATATCAAGAAAAACTTAAATGGATTCACAGAGTCAGACACAACTGAAAAATGACTGAATAAAAAAACATACCATTCAGCAATTTGTTGTTCATTTGCAAGTTTAGCTAGCTTTTTTGGTAAATATTATTTTCCACTTATATGTAAATATAATTTTCAATATTCATTTTATTTGTAAAGGAATATTATTTTACTATAAGAAATGACAAGAAGGATGATTTCAGAAAAACCTGGAAAAATTTACATGAACTGATTTATAGTGAAGTAAAGAGAACCAGGGGAATATTGTACTAATAACAGCAGCATTTTTAATGAATTACTGTGAATGACTTAGATATTCTTAGCAATACAATGTTACTGGAAAATCCCAAAGACTCATTATGAAGTGTACTATCTGCCTCCTGAGAAGGAACTGATATTGTTTGAATTCAGACCGAAGCACGCTATTTTTCACTTTGTCTTTTTTTTTTTTTAATTCATGACTTTTTATACAAAATGAATGATACAGAAATGTTTTATATAATTGCATATGTATAATCTATATGTGATTGTTAACATCTCAGGAAGGGATGAGGGGAGGGAGGGAGATATAGAACTTGGAACTCAAAAATTTAAATAAAAATGTTAGAATAATAATAAATGAATAATAATAAATGAAATAAATAAATGAAAAAATAAATTAATAAAAATGAAAGTTTCATTAATTTTTTAAGAGCATATACAGAAGAAATATGCAAGAAAGATTTTAACAGCACTATTAACCATAATGTTGTGGTTACTGACTTAGAACTCACCTAGCAATCCTGGAGAATGAAGTCAAATGACCTTGAGTAGCATTGTTAATTATTAGGCTAGTACAGGTGATGGAATTTTAGCTTAGCTTTTTAAAATCCTAATAATAGATCATGCTATTAAAGATGCCATAGGGGCAACTAGCTGGTGCACTGTCCAGAGCACAGGCCTTGTAGTCAGGAGGACCTGGGTTCAAATTTGACCTCTGACACTTACTAGCTATGTGATCTTGGGCAAGTCACTTAATCCCAATTGCCTCCCAGAAGAAAAATAAATAAAATGTTCCACTGCATATGAATAAAAAACACTGAAAACTAGTAGTTGCCTTTGGATTAGAAAAGATGAGTTTACATCCCAATCCTAAAGAAGAACAATTTTGAAGAATGTTCAAATTACCAAACTATTAAATTTATTTCACGTGTCAGCAAGACTATGCTTAAGATTCTACAAGCTAGGTTTCAGCAATATGTAGACTAAGAATTACTAGAAGAGCAGGCTGGTTTTCAAAGAGGTGAAGTGCATCCCAGAAATTTAAAAATGGCGGTCTGTTTGAAGGAACGTTTTGGCAAATCTAGACAGCATACTAAAGTGCAGAGACATCACATTGCTTACAAGGGTCCTTATATTCGAAGCTATAGTTTTTCTTGTAGTAATATATGACTGTGAGATTTAGACTATAAGGAAAGATGAGTGCCATAGAAACCACACTTTTGAACCTTGATATTAGGGAAGATTTTGAAAGTTCATGGGACAATACTAAGGTAAAGTCAGTCAATAATTAACTTAATTAAGACTTTTCACAGGAAGGTCAAATACAAAAGTTGAAGCTTAAATATTGTGAGTACATAATGAGAGGACAGGAGTCATTGAAATAGAGCCTGACACTGGGAAGGATTGAAGGCAAAAGGAAAATGAGGTGTCGGAGAATGAAATGGATAGATAGTGTCATGGAATCAAAGGATATGAGCTTTGACAGACAGGAGACAGTGGAGATAGAGTCACAAGCAGTAATGCACAACTGAATGAGGGAACAATTATAAAATATAATATTCTGGTTTTATACACTTCCTTTCTGTAACAGTTCAAACGCATTTGCCCAGTTTTCCTGAATACATTCTTATGAAAGAAAACAGAGACCAAAATAAATAAACAAACAAATAAATGAATGAATGAATAAAGTGGTTTTTTAATGTGATTTGATTTGCATTTAGACTACATCAGTTATTTCTCTGAAGGTGGGTAGCATTTTTTTCATAATGAGTCCTTTGGAATTTTCTTGGATGCAATTCAGTTTTCTCTAGAGATCTTTCATATCTAGTCTCTCTAAAATTCTATTCACCTCCTTAACTTCTTTCTTGTTTATTTTGAGGTTAGATTTATCAAGTTCAGAAAGGGTAGATTAAGGTCCCCCACTAGTGTAGTTTTGCTATCTATTTCTTCCTCTATTCCTTTAACTTCTCATCTAGGAATTTGGTTGCTATACCACTTGGTGCATATATGTTAAGTAGTGATATTGCTTCATTTTCGATGGTGCCTTTTAGCAGGATATAGTTTCCCTCCTTATCTCTTTTAATTAGATCTATTTTTGCTTTTGCTTTATCTGAGATAAGGATTACTACCCCTGCTTTTTTTTTTTACTTTAGCTGAGCCATAGTAAATTCTACTCCAGCCTTTTACCTTTACCCTGTGGGTATCCCTTTTTTTCAAATGTGTTTCTTGTAGACAGCATATTATAGGATTGTGGTTTTTAATCCATTCTGCTATCTGCCTCTGTTTTATGGAAGAGTTCATCCCATTCACATTCATAGTAATGATGACTGTCTCTTCCCCTCCATACTATTCCCTCCCCTGCTTTTGTTTTTGTTTCTTCCTTCTCCCCCTCCTTGAAGTTTTCCCTCTTGACAGCCCCTTCCCTCAGTGTTCCCACCCAGTGACCCCCCTTCTTAACCTACCCTCTCCCCTTACTACTATTTCCCTACCCTCTAATCCCCCCTTTAGACTCCTTATTTTTATCCCCCCCTTACCCTCCTACTGCCTATAGGACACAGTAAGTTTTTATACTTATCAATAAGTTATTATTCTCTTCAATGAGTTTTTGAAATCCCTTTTCCATCTGGCCAATCAACTTTCTAAGGTATTCTCCTCATTGACCCTTTGGACCTCTTTTGCCATTCGAATTTATCTTTTTTTGAGGTGTTATTTTCTTCAGTCAGGCTGCTGACTCACTTTTCATCATTTTCTTTTCTTTTTTTTTTAAACAAATGCTTTATTAACTTCCGTTTTACATCATTCATTTCCACCAGATTTTGAGTTACAATCATTTTCCCCCGATTATTCCCCTACCCAACCTCCCAGAGCAGTAATCCCACAAGATATCGCTTCCTCCAATCTGCTCTCTCCCATACTTTCTCCCATACCCCCATCGACTTTTCCATTAGAGGAAGGTGAGTCTTTGCATCCCAATGCCTGCACATCTTATCTCCCTATTACAAGCAAAAGAGTATTAATAATAGTGTTTATATATATTTGAAACATTTAATGTTATGACCTCAAATTTCAGATCCATTTCCTTCCTCCCTTGTCACCCATTCCCTCTAGGGAGATAAGTAATTCAGTATATGTTGTACATGTATAGCTATGCAAAACATTATCATAGTAGATATATTGTACAAGGCTGCTTATAATTCCCTCCCACTCATCCCACCCCCCACCTGGTCCATTCCCTAGGTGATCCTGTCCCTCTTTTATAGTGGGTACTTCCAACCTCCCCTCATCCCAAGGATGCCCTCCCATCCATCATCCCTCCTCCCGTCCCCCTTCCCCCTATCCTGCTGCAGGTTGAGATATCCCATTTACTATGTATGTCATTTTCTCCCTGAACCAAATTCAGTTTGAATGTGGTTTTGCCTTTTTAGTCTTCCTTATTCTCCCCCTCATTTGCAACCACTTCCCCTTGCTTCTTCTGCATGGGATAGTTTACACTACCCTGTCTCTCCCCATCTCCTCTTGCCACTTTCTTCTCTCACCTCATAATTTCCTCCCTTGAGTATTCTCCCTTCCCAACAAATTCAACTTATGCCGTCTATCCATATATAACTGTAACCATATACACACACATTCACATATGTATTCATATGACCACACCCCCTTCTTCCATTATTTTCATAGTGAGAAAGATATCATCAGTCACAGTTATTGCTTTTCCATATAGGAATGTAAATAGTTCAACTTTGATAAGTTCCTTTTGATTTCTTTTCCTGATTACCTTCTCAGGCATCTCTTCCTTCTTGTGTCTGGATGTCAAATTTTCTATTCAATTCTGGTTTTTTCCTCAAGAATGCTTGAAAGTCCTCTCTATTCCACTGAATGACCATATTTTCCCCTGAAACAAAATACTCAGTTTTGCTGGGTAGGTGACCCTTGGGTTCATTCCCAGTTCTTTTGCCCTCTGGAATATCATATTCCATGCCCTTCAATCCTCAGTGTAGAAGCTGCCAGGTCCTGGGCTATTCTGATTGTGTTTCCACAATATTGAAATTGTTTCTTCCTGGCTGCTTGTAGTATTTTCTCCTTGATCTGGGGATTCTGGAACCTGGCTATAATATTCCTGGGAGTTTTCTTTTTGGGACCTTTTTCAGGAGGTGACCGGTGGATTCTTTCAACCTCTATTTTGCCCTCTGGATCTAAAACATCAGGGCAGTTTTCCTTGCGAATTTCTTGAAGGGTGATTTCTAGGTTCTTTCTTTGATCATGGCTTTCAGGTAGTCCAATAATTTTTAAATTTGTCTCTCCTGGATCTATTTTCCAGGTCAGTGGTTTTTCCCATGAGATATTTCACATTGCCTTCTAATCTTTCATTTGTTTGGATCTGCTTAACAGCATCTTGATTTCTCATAAAGTCATTAGCTTCCATTTGCTCCAGTCTAACTCTGAAGGAATGAATCTCCTCAGTGAACTTTTGAGATTCTTTTTCCATCTGGCAAATTCGACTTTTAAGGCATTCTTCTCCTCATTGCCCTTTTGGGCCTCCTTTGCCATTTGAGTTAGTCTATTTTTTTAGGTGTTGTTTTCCTCAGTCAGGCTGTTGACCCTCATTTCATACTTTTCCTGCATCCTTCTCATTTCTCTTTCCAATTTTTCCTCCACTTCTCTTATTTGATTTTTAAAGTCCTTCTTAAGGTCCTCTATGGCCTGCAATCCGCTCATGGTTTCCCCTGGGGCTTTTGGAGCAGGACTTCTGACCTCACAGTCCTTTTCATGCTCTATGCCCCCAAAATAGGAGTCTAGGGTTGCATTTTTCTGTTTCCTTTGCCTTGGCATGTTGCCACTTAATTACTTGACTTTTGGGCTTGTTGCCACACTATGGCTTTAAGGCCAGATAGAGGAATTTTCGTCCTGAACGTGTGGGGGGCAACTTCCATTTCTGGCAAGCTGTAAGCCCACCCACGACTTCCACCCTAGATCACAATCCAGATCCAGGGAGGTTAAAGCAAGAGCGATTACCCCCCAAGACTGATCACTGGATCTCCCTACAAATTTGCAGGCTGGGAGCAGGATCTGCCTCTGAAAACTACAAAATGGTGTTTGTCCTCAGCGGCTTCTAGCCCCCAGGGGAGGGAGCCGACGCATTCCCTAATACCAGTCCCAAAGTCCATAGGACACTAACCTCTTACTTTGTCCCAGGCAAGTCTATGTTGATAGTTCTGGAATCGCCACAGCTCCTGGTGTTCTGGGGTTCCTCCAGCTGGCTGCTGGCCCTGCCGCCCTGGGGCTAAAACCTTGGCTCATGCGGACCTTGGCTCGGCTCGGCTCAGCTCCTGCGCTCTGCGCGGTGCACGCTGCCAGGTCCCAGACCACTGCACTGGTCCTTCCTGCAGGGCTGCTGGGCTGTCCTCAGTGGGAGTTTAGCTTCTCTGTGTCGTTCTGTGGGTGCTGGGGCTCCAGAATTTGTTCAGGGTCCCCGTTTACATCGTTTGGGGGGAATGTGGGGGCAGAGTGGCTTGGATGAGCTGTTTCTACTCCGCCATCTTGGCTCCGCCCCTCCTCATCATTTTCTTGCATCATTCTCATTTATCTTCCCAATTTTTCCTTCCCTTCTCTTACTTGATTTTCAAAATCCCTCCTGATCTCCTCCATAACCAGTTCATATTTTTATTGGAACCATTTGATGCTGGATTTTGACTTCATTGTCTTCTTCTGGTTCCATGTTTTGATGCTTTTTGTTCCCCCGAAAAAAAATTTTATGGTCTGATTGTGTTTCATCTACTTGCTCATCTTTCCAGCCAATCACTTGATTTTTGAGCTCTTTGCCATGGTAGAACTCTGCTTTTAGAATGGAGAGAGCTGTTTCCAAAATTGCTGGGGTTTTGCAGTTGTCAGAGCTGTTTTCAGAGGTATGAGGAGGTCACCCTCTCTACAGCCACCACAAGCTCAGGAGTAGTGTCATTTCTCACCCCAGGACCATCACCCAAGGCTGTAACCCAGATACAATCAGGTCAAAGCAAGAGTGATTATCCTTTCAATGACTGCTTGGTCCCCCTATGATCTGCAGGCCAGGAAATCCAGAGGCAGCCATGTGGCAGCAATTGCAAATCCTGCACCTCTGCCACCTCTGTTGCCCCAGCAGCAGGCTCCAGATGGCTCTCTTCTCTCACCCACTTCCAACAGAGTTCCCTACTTTTACTTTCTCCTTGGTGTTTATGGGTTGAGAAGTCTGGAAAGTGCCACTGTAGCCAGTGATTCACTCTACTGAAGTCTCCTCTAGCTGATTTGAGGCAATGGTCAGGGCTGCCCTTGGTCTGGGACCACAGGGCTCTGTGGTCTGTGGGACTGTGCCTGTCTCCCAGCTTGGTGTGATAGACACTTCCTGTAATCCTGCCAGGCTGCCTTCAAGAGGAGATTTTTTTTCTCTGTCATTTTTTGGGTTTGGTAGCTCTAAAATTTGTTGAGAGTCATTTTTTTTACAGGTATTGGAGGTGGCTGGAGCAGGAGCTCAGCAAGTTCCTTCTTTTACTCTGCCACCTTGACTCTGCCCCTGAGAGCTAATTTCTATTGGTTTTCTTATTGATATAGTCAATTATGCTGATAGTTTCCCTAATATTGAACCAGCTCAGCATTCCTGGTATAAGCTCACCTGATCATAGTGGATGAGCTTTGTAACATATCTTTCTTATCTCTTTGCCAGTATTTAATTTATTTTATGTACTAATTAAATAAATAGACTGATAACAATTTTTTCTTCTGGTTTTGCTTTCCCTGGTTTAGGCAAGTGCATCATATTTGTGTCATAAAAAGAATTTGGTAGGACTCCTTCTTGGCCTAGTTTTTTCAAATAGTTTAGTATTGAAATTGATTATCTTTTAGATATTTGATAGAATTCACCTGTAAATCCATGTGGTCCTCAGGAATTTTTCTTAGGGAATTTGTTTATGTCTATTCCAGTTTCTTTTTCTAAGGCAAGGTTATTTATGTATTCTCTTTCCTCCTCAATTATTCTGGTTATTTTCTGTTTTTTATTTTTATTTTTTTTTTGTAAATATTTATTTATTTCATTTAAATGGTCAGATTGATTGGTATATAACTGGACAAAATAACTACTAATAATTATTTTTGTTTCTTCTTTCTTGATTAATTCACCCTTTTCATTTTTTTTTCCTTGGAGAGGGGAAGGCTAGGCCATTGGGATTAAGTGACTTGCCTGAGGTCCCATAGCTAATAAATATGTCAAGTGTCAGAGCCAAATTTGAGCTCAGGTTCTTCTGACTCTAGGACTGGTACTCTATTGACTGCACCACCTAGCTGTCCCAACCCTTTTTCATTTTTGATGCTGGTAATTTTGTTGTCATATTTCTTTTATTTGCATTCAAATTAACCGCTGGTTTAACTATTTTATTATTTTTTTCATAAAATCAGCTCTTAGTTTTACTAGTACAATGGTTTTCTTATTTTCACTTTTATTATTCTTGCCTTTGTTTGGGCGATTTTTAAGTTGGTGTTTAATTAGGGATTTTCAATTTGTTGTTTTTCTAGTTTTTTTTTTTTTTTTGGTGGGGGGTGTTGGTTGCATGCCCAATTCATTAATCTCTTATTTCTCTATTTTTTTTTTATGTAAGCTTTTAAAGATATAAATTTTCTCCTAAGTATTGCTTTGGCTGCATCCTGCAAATATTAGTTTGTTGTTTCATTGTTTTCATCCCGTTTAATGAAATAATTAATTATTTCTGTAATTTGTTCTTTGACCCACTTATTTTTTATAATTAGATTGTTTAATTTTCTATATCTATTAACATACTAGCATGCTTGCATTCATAGTTTTCTAATGCTAAACCAATACTGCATTTCTGAAATAAATCCAATTTGACCATAGTCCATAATATTTTAAATATATTATTAAAGCTTTTTGCTTTTTATTTTAGGTCTTTTTATTTTTATATGCACTAGGGATATTGCTCTGTTTTCTTAGCTTTGTCCTTCCCTGGGTTAGGTACCAATATTGTGTTTGTATCATAAAAGAATATTAGCAGGAACCCGTCTCTTCTTATTTTTAAAAACAGTTTAGTTAATACTGGAATTTATTCTGGAGTCCTTTAAATATTTCAGTGAATAAATCCGTAAATCCATCTGGTACTACGGATTCTGTCCCACCGCACCCCCTTACAGAATTGTTGTGCATCTTATTGAGTTTCTTTTACTGAAATTAGGATCTTTATATATTTTATGTTCAGTTATCTGAGTAGTTTATTTTTTATAAATATTCATACATTTTATCTAAGTTGGATATATAGTTGTTATAATGGTGATGCATGTGTTGATGTATAACTGAGAAAAATAGTTTCTAATAATTTCCTTTATTGGTCATTTGTTATGAATTGTTCTTTTTCAGTTATACTACTGACAAATTATTTTTTTCTCTTTCTTTTGAAATGTGACATTGTTTATGTTATTAGTTCACTTCCCTGTCCTCTAAAACAACAACAACAACAACAACAAACTCATCTGCTAGCTTTAAAAATAATATGGAGTTTTTCTTTTTGTTAGGGACCCCTGTTGAGCATAACCCAGGAATGAAATATCTGGATTAGAGAATATGGATATTTTAGAAATTTTATTTTCATTATTTCAAATTGCTTTCCACAACAGTTGCACTAATTCACAACTTGATCATCAGTACTTTAATGTGTGTGTATTTTTATATTCATTCTGACATAAACTATTATAATATTTTCTCTTTTTTGCCAATTGACTGGGTTGAAAATTCAGAGGAGTTTTCATTTTTATTTCTCTTATTTACGATTTGGAATTTTTCATGTTATTCTTAATAGTGGGCAATTCTGCTTTTCATAATGACTCATATCTGTTGACTATGTCTGATCACTACTCTACTTGGAAATGGTTAAGGGTTGTATATGTTACTGTTCATACACACATATATACACAATCTAGATATTTATAAATATGTATCCTATATATTATATGTGCACACATATCAAGATATGAATTATATGTATGTGTGTTGTTCTTTAATATCAAATGTTATCAAAGATATCTGATACAAATATTTTCCCAGTTGACAGTTTCCTTTATTACTCAAGTTACATTAAATTTGAGCAAAATATTTTGAATTTTATATAATCAAAATTTTGACATTGATGTTTTTAATTGCCTCTATCCCTTATTTGCTTAAGATTTTATGCCCCAAAGAATAAAACTTCCTAAATATGAACAATAAAGAATCAACTCAATGCTGAGGATACCAGAAGATGTGCATCATGAAAACAGAGGATGAGCATCACCCTTGACCCTGTTCAAAGAAAAAGAAGGCAAAAATTTGAGAAACATACTATAAAAAGAAAACTTTTTCTGACTTACAATTGAAGAAAAATAATTAGAACTGAATATTATATGAGAGCTACTCTAAACATCTCCAAAGTGGGGGCAGCTACATCGCACAGTGTATAGAGCACGGGCCCTGGAGTCAGGAGGACCTGAGTTCAAATCCAGCCTCAGACACTTAACATTTACTAGCCATGTGATTATGGGAAAGTTGCTTAACCCCAATTGCCCTTACCCTCCAAAATAAATAAACATCTTCAAAGTCCTGAAACTTACTAATTCTAAAGTGAATGTTAGAAAAATTCTAATGAAGAAAATATTTTATGGAAAAAAATGCTATATGGAGAAAAAATTACAACAAAATAAAGAAAAGGCCTTTCTAAAAATTTTATTGACAATTCAATAATTACAAAACAATAAATATTGCTGAGTACAGTGTACTATTGCACTAACTGTAAAATTGTCGCAAAATGAAGCTGACACTAAAATCCACAGTCTTACTTAGCCATATCTTTCATCTTAAAAAATAATAAGGAGAAGTATTTGAAGGAAGATGCTATTTGCTAGAGAAATTAACATTTGGCCCCTATCCTGGTAGAGTTGTCCAGTCTAAAGTTAATTTTTTTTCTGAAAGCTGTCACCAATTAAGGATGAAATATCTATGACAAGTATGAAGACTTCCTATTACTATACTAATCCTATTCAATCCATAAAAAGCACCACTGTAGCTTTGAAATGCTACACCCAGAATCTGAGACTGTTTCCATGAAATCTGACAGCATTGCTATACAAAACAAGTCTTTCAGTCTGCTATGGGAAAAAAAAAAGTTGGTTCTACCCAGAAAAAAGGGAATTAGTGGCAGAAAATCTGTCAAATTACTGTAATAGCTACAATAATTAGCAAATTTTAAGGAGAATGTGTGATTTCATTCTCTTACTTTTAGTGAGTTTATTTTAGATAAAAAGTTATGAGTTCAAGCAAAATTCTTCTGAGTCCTTAGTTAGTAAAAACTCCTAATGGGCTCTATGATAACTATATATATATATATATATATATATATATATATCTTTTGTTAACCCCTGACTTCCATTGTTGGGGCAAAATTCAGTTTATTTGGAATGATTTGCATAGCAAATGTCATAACATATTGTAGTATCTATGGATAAGTTTCAGAGTTTCAGGAAGAAAAAGTGGGTAAAATAAAAGGTTTATTTTGGGAACTTCCCTCAGCCTGGGTCTTCTCCTTTGAGAAACATATATAACCAAGATAGAAATTTAATTGATATCTTCCTTCTCTGACAAAACTATTCCTGCCTTTTTTCCCTCACAGGTATGCTGGAATGTAGAATTTAAACGATTTCAAAATCTGTATTTTTTTGAGAAATATCTTTCCTTTTACAAAAATTCCTTGTGTCTCACCAAGTAACTTTGACTAATTCAAGAAATTATAGATAGATAGATAGATAGATAGATAGATAATAGAGATATTTTTATGTACATATAGATATCTCTATCTATATAGACAGAATCTTCATTTATGCTTTATTTTGATTTATTGATTCCATTGAAACATATTCTTACCCAACAATGGTATTTACTTTTAAATGAATGAGTTAATGCATGGAGTCCCAACCTTACATCACTATCTGATAAAAGAGGTTCAAAAAAAGAGATTACAATTCTTAAAGCTAGTTCTATAAAATATCAAATATCTGATTTATTAAACAAAAGAAAATGAAGAACCATCAAAATGTGTGACATCTGGAGCTTTAGTCAATCAAGTTTTTGAAAATGTCTGCTTCAACTTTTAGAAACAAATTCAAATAGAAATACATGAAAAAATAACATTTTAACAAGAGCAGCTGTTGATAGTGAAACAGCCACACTAACCAAAGAACCAACAGAAGAGTTGATCCTTTGAGTGGCTGACTGATAAAAGAATAGTACCTAACAGGTCTCCTATCTCTAGTTAAACTGTTCAACTTAAGCTTGAAGTATCAAAAGAAGGATCAATTAACTCTGGGCAATTATTGAAAAAAAAAGATAAGCAAAGATTAGCAAAATATTTTCTGACTGCTTACATTTTAATAAGTAATATTCAAGTAAAGAAGTGCTTTTTTAACACTAAAAGAACTCATTGAAAGGATTCCAGGAGGTGAAAAATTTGCCAAATATTAGGAATATCTTCTAAACCTTGAACCAATTACAGTATTTGAAACATCATAGCATTTTTTGATAAAGTCATCTGACAGGGGTGTAGGGTATGGAAGATATGCATCAAGATACCTTGTACATATCTTAGCAGTGAAGAGTCTAGTGAAAGAAAGAAAATAAAATGTTGAAATTCATTCAACTAATGAAGGGGCAAACAAAACATGAGATAAAGTGAAAAATAAAAATTTATATAGACTTTACAGCAGCAGCAGAAAATTATATGATAAACTTCACAGAACAAAATAATGTGCTACTGTAAGTTATTGAAAGAGAGAGAATAAAGTAAGAGATTCATCCATTGTATTAAGGGCCCCTGATAAGGAAACAAGTGGATCTCATATAACCATCTAATAATTCTTATAATATAATGGATCTTATTTAATTAAATGTGTGTCAACTACGTCATACTTGCAAAATTTGACGGAAAAAAGGGATGCATTTTAATGAAAATATATTTTTCTTAATGACTTGAACATACCGATAAGGTATTCTCAACATCTCCAGAAGTTTTGTAAATTATAAGACCTGTTAAAGAAACCTTATTTGTCTGTTTTGTCCACATGTAGAACTGACAAAAGAAATAAGTGCTTTCTACAAGTAATTGTTGTATCATGTCAAACTTTGCTGAAGAAATGGAAAGGAAAAGAAGTCATGGAGAGGAAATGATTTAAAAACTAAAATTGTCTGGGTTATTTTTACCATGTTTTACATTTCTCACATATATGTAGATTTTCTTATGACTGTGCCCTCTGGAATGCCTGGTCCATAAGCAAAAAAACCTTTTTTTAATCTTATGTTTTATTTTCTAATTTCTCCCATTTTGGGGTCTCACAGAGACCAAGCTTCCTTGTGAAGACTCAGTATCTTTCTCCATTATTTCTAGCACTGACTGCATTTTCATTCATTTTCCTCAAATTAAATCGTCAAGGCAGAAGGGTTGAATCTTCCTTATTCTCCATCCCCACTTCCAGGATGTCCTCCATTCATAATTATTAAACTCTCTATCTCAGAGGTTCATAAAATCCGCATTTATCACTCAATCAAAATCCTTGTAGGTGTTGTCTATATCTCTGAAACACTCTTCTAATTTCCTCAATTAATTCAGTACCTGGCTCACAAACTTTTTCTCCCCCTCAGTTCCTCCTGTCTTCATACTAGGAGATTTCAAATACATCTTGATACTCCCTCAACAACTCTAACCTTTAATTTCCTTAGTTTACTCAGTTCCCATGATGTCCTTTTCCACTCCATCTCAGTCATACACAAAGATGCCCAAAATCTCGAACTTGCCATTGGTCACAAATGCCTTCATCTTCCTGAACACTGAAATTCCTATATCTGACCACAATTTATTGGTATTCCACATCCCCCTCTGTTTTTCGATACTAAACCTTCTCTTCATCTACACTATAAACTTTAATCTCTTGGCTTCTCAGGTCTCACCATCACCTCTGCAAGAAGTTCAATTACATATCATCTTCTTCCCAAGTCCCTTGACCCTTATCATATAACTGATTATGTCCTACCAACCTCCATCCCTGGATCGTTCTCAAGATCTTCTGCTTTGAACCCTATAAACATGCTACTAAACAAAGTCGGGGGAAATCATGTAGCCATTCTTACTGGGTCCACTACAAATTTATGCTACATAATCTCAACTGGGCTGTCACTATTTTTCTATACCTCCCTAATCAACTCACTATACCACTCACCATTGAAACTCTTGCAAATCTTTTTATCCATCCTCAAACTTGCCATGAATTCTCCTCCCTTGTCCCTTTCATCTAAGAATTTTGTCTTTTATTTTACTTTGAAATATTGTCTGTATGTGTGTGTGTGTGTGTGTGTGTGTGTGTGTGTGTGTGTGTGTAAAATAGAAGTCATTCACCAAGAGCTGACTTTTCCTTACCTCATATCCCTCTGATGCGTTCTTCCAGTACCTCTTCCTTTACCCATTTCTCAAATAAAGAAGTAACTCCTTCTCCTTGCCAAGGCAAATCCCTCTACCTGAACAAATGACCCTATTCAATTGTGCCCTCTTCAGCAGATTGCCCTCTCTATAATCCTCGATCTTTCAATTATCTTCCATCTCTCTATGTTTACTGGCTGCTTACCTACTGCTTATGAATATGCCCATGTTTCTTTCATCCTCAAAAATATTCACTGGATCCTTTCTTGACCACTATTAAGTCAGATATTGCATTTTGCAGCTAAATTCCTTGAGAAGGCTATCTACAAAAGGTGTGTTGGGATATAGGGTATATCTCATTGCTTTGCTCAAACAATGAATTTGTCAAATGCTTGTTTTTTTTTTGCCAGATACTGTACTAAGCAATGAGAATGTAAAGAAAAAAAATAAAAACAGATGCCCACCCTCAATGACCTTATATTCTAATAGGGAGGTAAATGTTTAAATAACCATGTACATATGAAATAGGTGCAAGATAAATTAGTAGTAATCTAGCAATATAAACAGAAGTAAAGCACTGCATGTAGCAGGGATAAGGGGGAAGAAGAAAGAACTATGAAAGACTTTTAGCAAAAAAAAAAAAAATGAGATTTGACATTATATCTTTTTGGATCGCAATTAGGGTTAAGTAACTTGCCCAAGATCACATGGCTAGGTTTTTGTTTGTGTGTGTTAAGTGTCTGAGGCCGGATCCGAACTCTAGTCTTTCTGACTCCAAGGCCGGCGCTCTACTCACTGCTCCACCTAGCCGCCCCTTGACATTATATCATAACATATGTGGAGGAGATTAAATTTTAAGACTGGAAAAGTCTGTATGGGACCAAGTTGTGAAAGGTTTTAAAGGACAAACAGGAGACTTTATATTTTTATCCTGGAGATAATAAGGAACCACTTGAGTTAATTGAGAGGGAGGTGGTGAGGATGGCATGGTCTAACCTGCACCATAGGGGAAAAATACTGTTAAACAAATCGAAAATAGATTACAGTGAGAAAAAAAAACTTAAAACAGAGAGATGAACTAATAGACAACAGAAGTGGTTTCAGTATGAAGTGATGGAGCCTAAATCAATTTAGTAAGCTTGTAAATGAAGAGAATGTAATAAGAAATATTGGGAATATAGAGATAGCAAGATATCAAAACAGACTGAATATAAGGAACAAGAGAAAAGTTAAAGATGGCACTAAGTTTGTGATCTCAGGTGACTGGATGTATGATAGTCCCCTTAGGTAATAGGGAGTTGACACAGAGGAGAGGGAGAGGAAAAGCTTTCTTTGGACATATCGACTTTGGGATGCCTATGGGAAATCTAGTTTGAGATGTGAAAGAGGCAATTTGGATGTGACAGTAGCTTAGGAGAGAGGTTGTTTGTATATACATATATATGTTTATGTGAGTGTGTGCATATATAGGTGTCTATATGTATCCCCAGATACATGCATATACCCACACATACATGACATACATGCATATACACATTCATATATACAAATGTATATATAAATACATATATATCTGAGGGAATTTTTTTTGAGATAATTACATGAGAGAAAAGAACAGAGAGTTTAGAACTGAATTGGGGGGGGGGTCCCTTATTTAAAAGGGTATGACAGAGATAAAGAATTAGCAAAAGTCACTGACAAGAAATGATCAGACACTATGAAGAGAACAAGGAGAAAGGAAAATTACAGAAACAAAATAAGACAAAAACTCAACAGAGATGGGAGAGTATACAGAAGAAAAAAGTGATTAATATGTGACTTTGGGCAAATGATTTCAAACCTATCAATCTCAGTTACCTTATTTGTAAAATCAGGAAAATATTAGTACCTTACTTTACAGGGTCATTATGAGAATCAGACAAGAAAATATATGTAAGATGCTTTATAAACTTCAAAATATTATGTGAATCAAAACCCCAATTGCCCTCCAAAAAGCAAAAAAAAAAAAGACCAACCCCCCCAAAAAATAAAATATTGTGTGAATTAAGGTTATTTTCATCATCCAAGACTGAGGAAAGGTAAAGAAAGAGGAATAAAGAGAAAAGGCTATTAATTTGACAATTAAAAGATCATTGATAATTTCAGGTTACATGACCAACAAGATAGCAGATAAGGCATTTTTTATCTAGTTTTTTAAAACATCTCAAAGCTCCCTCAAGCATAAGAATAATGTCTAAGAGTTATAGTAATTACAGCTGTTCCCCCAGACAAAGAAAGCAAGAAGTATAACAAGGTCAAGTCAAGACCAATTAACAAGCATTTATTAAGCACCCACTGTGTGCTAGACACTGTGCTAAGTGCTGGGAATACAAATAAAGACCAAAAACAAAACAAGTCAATTTTTTAAAAAGTCATGAAAATACCAAGATGGTGGAATACAGGCCAGGACCCAGTAAAATTCTCCCAACATTCTCCTCCACACAACTTTAAGATAAGACAAAACTGGGAGACACAGATTGTTGTTAATTAATAATCAAGTTATAAATTAGACAAGTAAATAATCAATAAATTGATGGTCAGTGGATAATAGAAGGGGAAGGGGAGCTGATAAAAAGGGATAAAAGTGACAGTAGATTGGGGGAGGTAGTGATCACAAGCAAAACACCTGGAAAATCTCAATGGAAAAAAAAAAAACAACTCACCTGAAAAATTGATTGAGGAGAGATAATATAAGAATTATTGGACTATCTGAGAGCCAGGATTAAAAAAAAACCTAGATATCATATTTCAAGAAATTATAAAGGAAAACAACCCCGATGCCTTAAATCTAGATGGTAAAAGAGAAATTGAGAGTCCACTTCCTGAAAGAGGTCAAAACTAAAAACCCCAAGGAGATATATATATATATATATATATATATATTCCAGGTCTCCCAAGTCAAGAAGGAAATATTGGAAGCAGCCAAAAAGAAGCAATACAAATATACAAATATAGCGGAAATACAGTCAGGATCATATAATACTTAGCAGCTTCCACATCAAAGGAATGGAGGTTTTGGAACTCCAAGGGATAAAATACCACAGGGAAAAGGAACCAGGATTAAAACAAACGAAAAAAAATAACCTACCCAGAAAAATTGAGTATTATCCTTCAGATGAAAATAATGGATATCTATCTATCTATCTATCTATCTATTTTTTTATATCTATATATAGGTATATATAGATATATAGATATAGATATATGTAGAGATAGGTATATATATATGGTATATATATAGATATATAGATATAGATATATATATGTAGAGATAGATAGATAGATAGAAAGATAGATAGATATAGATATAGATACATATAGATATATATATATTGAAACAGAGAACTTCCAAAGCTTTCCTAATGAAGAATTCAGAGTCAAATAAAAACTTTGACATTCAAACACAAGACTCAAGGGAATCATAAAAAGTTAAACATGAAAGTCAACATAACAGTCTCAATGGAGTTAAACTGGTACCTCCTAAGAACTTTAAAATTATTAGAACAGTTAGAAGGAGGCTAGACAAACAGGGTCCATGAATGTGAGTTGATTAAAAAGGACAATCTCTGGGGCGGCTAGGTGGCGCAGTGAATAGAGCGCCGGCCCTGGAATCAGAAGGACCTGAGTTCGGAGCCGGCCTCCGACATTTAATCCGCACAAACAAAAACCTAGCCGTGTAACCTTGGGCAAGTTACTTAAC
This sequence comes from Gymnobelideus leadbeateri, assembly GCA_011680675.1. NCBI lineage: Eukaryota > Metazoa > Chordata > Mammalia > Diprotodontia > Petauridae > Gymnobelideus > Gymnobelideus leadbeateri. The sequence continues at coordinate 52,797 of WOXC01007318.1, read as the reverse complement.
CCCAATTGCCCTAAAGGGGCGGCTAGGTGGCGCAGTGAGTAAGAGTGCCGGCCTCGGAGTTTGGATGACCGAGATCAGATCTGGCCTCAGAAAATGAGCACCCATGCATAAATCAAATGACTAGCCGTGTAACCTTGAGCAAGTTACTTAACCCCAATTGCTTTAAAAAAAAAAAAAAAAAGGACAATCTCCCAAAAAAAAATGTAGGCATGAGAAAAAGGAATGCACTGAGAGAAAGAGGAAGGGAGAGGTAAAAAATGAAAGGGAAATATTCTCAGATAAAGGAGGCACAAATGAAGTGCATGCATAGAAGGAGGGAAAATTGGGGGAGTTGTTATTTTGGGGGTTTATTTTTAGTTTTCAACATTCATTTCCATAAGATTTTGTTACAAGTTATTTCCCTGTATTTCCCTTACCTCCCACCCCAAATTAGCAAGCTGACTGAATACCCCTTCCCCTAATTTGCTCTCTGTCATATCCTTGCCCATCCCCCCAAAACTTTCTTGTAGGACAAGATTTATTTCTATACCCCTATACCCCAATGTCTGTATATCTTATTTCCCAGTTGTATGTAAAAACAAAAACAAAATTAAAAAAAAAAAAACATTTGTTTTGGAAACTTTGGTTTCTAGATTCTTTCCCTTCCACCCTCTCTGGGAAGATAAGCAACTCAACATAGGTTGTGCATGTGTAGTTACACAACATGTTTCCATAGTAGATATATTATGAAAGACTAACAAACTATATTTCCCTCCATACTATCCTGCCCCCACTTATTCTATTTTATACTTTGACCCTATTCCTTTTCAAAAGCATGTGCTTCTAACTACCATGTCCCCAATCTGCCTTCCCTTCTATCATGCCACTTCTCATCCCCTTCCCCCTACTTTCCTGTAAGTCAAGATACCCAATTGAGTAGGTATGTTATTCCCTCCTTAAGCAAATCCAATGAGTGTATGGTTGGCACATTCCCTTTCACCTTCCTGCTCTTCCACTCCATTGTAACACTTTTCTCTTGCCTCTTTGATATGAGATAATTTACCCTATTCTATCAATCCCTATCTCCTTCTCTCACTCACCTCTTAATTTTATTTTTTAGATATCATCCATTTCTATTTAACTGATTCTGTGCCCTCTGTCTCTGTATATAATGGCATATATATACACACACTCACATATGTATTTATACACACATACACTCTCCTATACATATATGTATATTTCCTTCAACTATCCTCATACTGAGAAAAGTCCTATGAATTACAATTATCATTTTTTTTTGCTTTTTTGGAGGGAAATTGGGGTCAAGTAACCTGCCCAAGGTCAAACGGCTAGGTTTTTGTTTGTGTGTGTTAAGTGTCTGAGGCCAGATCCAAACTGAGGTCCTTCTGAATCCAGGGCCGGCACTCTACTCACTGTGCCACGTAGCCACCCCACAATTATCATTTTTAATGTGGTAATGTAAATAGTTCAATGTTAATAACCTCCTTATGATTTCTTTTTCCTGTTTACCTTCTCATGCTTCTCTTGTTTCTTGTATTTGAAAGTCAAATTTTCTGTTCAGCTCTGGTGTTTTCATCAAGAATACTTGAAAGTCATCTATTTCATTAAATAACCATATATTCCCTGAAACATTATAGTTTTGCTGGGTAGGTGATTCTTGGTTTTAATCCTAGCTCCTTTGACCTCTGGAATATCATATCCCAAGCCCTTTGATCCCTCGATGTAGAAACTGCTAGATCTTGTGTTATCCTGATTGTGTTTCTACAGTATTCAAATTGTTTCTTCTTGGTTACTTGTAATATTTTCTCCTTGACCTGGTAACTCTAGAACCTGGGTATAATATTCCTAGGAGTTTTCTTTTTGTAATCTTTTTCAAGAAGTGATTGGTGATTTTTTTTTTTGGAGGGAAGTTGGGGTTAAGTAACTTGCCCAAGGTCACACAGCTAGGTTTTTGTGTGTTTAGTGTCTGAGGCCGGATCTGAACTCAGGTCTTTCTGACTCCAGGGCCAGCATTCTACTCACTACACCACCTAGCCGCCCCAGATTGGTGAATTCTTTCAACCTCTATTTTGCCCTCTGCTTCTACAACATCAGGGCAATTTTCCTTGAGAATTTCTTGAAGGATGTTTTCTATGTTCTTGTTCTGATCATGGCTTTCAGGTAGTCCAATACTTTTTGAATGATCTCTCCTGAATCTATTTTCCATGTCAGTGCCTTTTTCAATGAGATATTTTACATTGCCTTCTATTTTTCTCATTTGTTTGGATTTGTTTTATAGTATCTTGATTTCTGATAAAGTCATTAGCTTCCATTTGTTCCAATGTAATTTTGAAGGAATTATTATTTTCAGTGAGTTTTTGAAATTCCTTTTCCATCTGGCCAATTTATCTTTTTAAGGCATTCTTCTCCTTGTTGGCTTTTTGGGCCTCTTTTATCATTTGAATTAATTTTTAAGGTGTCATTTTCTTAAGTATATTTTGGGCCTCCTTTAATAGGCTGTTGACTCACTTTTCATGATTTTCTTGCATTATTCTCATTTCTCTTTCCCATTTTTCCCCTACTTCTCTCATTTGATTTTCAAAATCCTTCTTGAGCTCCTCCATGGCCTATAATCAGTTAATATTTTTCTTAGAAGCTTTTGCTGCAATAGTTTTGCCTTTATTGACTACTTCTGGTTCCATATTTTGATCCTTTTTGTCCCACTCAAAAACGATTATATGGTCTGATTGTACTTCCTCTGCTTGCTCATCTTGCCAGACAATTACTTTACTTTTGAGCTCTTTGCTATGTTAGGACTCTACTTCCAGAGTGGAGAGCTTTGTCTCAAATTGCTATGGTTTTTGCACATGTTGTTAGAGGTCTGAGGAGGGCACCCTTTCTGCAGACAATACAATCTCTGGCACACTGGTATTTCTCATCCTTGGGCCACCACCCAAGAGAGTTACCCAGATCCAAGCAGGTCAAAGCAAGAGTTATTACCCTTTTAATTATCACTTGCCCCCCCCCCCCCCCGTAAGGTCTACAGGTCAGGAACTCTAGACGTAACTGTGTGACAAAAGTTTCAGTTGCCACTCCTTTGCCTCCTCTCACCCTGGAGGCAGGTTTGTACCATGCTCTTCTCTCACCCTGTTCAGACAGAGTTCCCCACTGACCTTTTACTTTCTCTTCAGCATTTATGGGTAGAGATGTCTGGAAACCACCACAGCTTCCTGTCATTCACTCTCCTGAAATCTGCTCTGGCTGGTCTGTGCTGCTTATTGGGGCAGCCCTGGGCATTGTGGGACTGTACTAGGCTCCCAGATCAGTTCAATAGACACTTCCTGTTGGCCTGTTGGGCTGCTTTCAGTGGGAGATTTGTTTCTCTCTGCCACTTTGTGGGTTCTGTAGCCCTAAATTTTGTTTAGAGTCATATTTTACAGATTTAGAAGGTGGTTGTTGTGGGAGCTCATGGAATTTCCTGCTTCTACTTCATCATCTTTTGTCCTTCTCTAAGTGCTGTTAATTCTTCAACCTCACTTTCATCAGAATTGGTTCAAAGATGGAATTTAATGCATATACATTCAGTTGGGTATAGAAATCTATCTTGCCAAATAGATATGAGGGGAAGGGGAAAATGGGCAGAAGATTATAAGGGACAGGGCAAATGGGGGGAGGCGGAGAACGGTCAGCAACAAGAAAGACTTTTGAGAAGGAGCAAGATAAAAAGAGAGGTGGAAGGATAAACAGAGGCACATGGGATAAAGGATTAGTTTGTAGTTATAGTTTGTCTTTCATTCTTGAAGAGGATCATGACACCAGGAAAATGATTCCATGGCTTGCAAATGAATTGTATTTAAGTGAAAGAAGATTGTGCAAAGTCACTAGTCTCACTTTCTCCTCCAGAGCCATTTGGGTCCAGTGACCAGATGTAAATCAGGACAACTCTATATGGGGGTAAGCCTTTTTAAGCTAAGGTCTTTTGGAATTCACACTTTCACTGAGGTAATTCCCATTCACCTGTTTAAGGAGTGAGTCAAGGGATGAACTCTTTAATCAAAAAAGAAAAAAAAATCAAACTGTGAAGGAATACCCTCAAGTGTTTCTGGACAAAAGAGAAAAAAAATTCTATTTACATTTACTATAGCCATCAGGGACCCCCAAATAACCACTAAATGGTGCTGGGTAGGAAACTATTGCTGTCCAATCAATGAGAGTCAGGAGGAATTGGGTTTAAGGAATATAACTAGGATAAACTAACTCATAGAATGAAAGTCAATAGCAGAATAGATTGGAAACCAGAATCCAACAATAAGTTGTGTAAACATACTTAGAACAGAAATACACACAGAGTGTTGAAATAAAGGGCTGGAAAAGAGTACTATGCTTCACCTGAAGTGGCAGGGATAGTAATTATGATCTTAGAAAATAGAATAGCAAAATTAGACCTAAATGAAGAGATAATCAGGGAAACTGCATTTTGCTAAGGGGTAATGTATCAAAACACTTTAAAGCAAGTTTCTGTGATAATGTACTAATTTCACAAACATATAGATAGCTGAATCAATTTTATAAAAATAAGAGCCATTCCTCAATTGTTAAATGGTCAAAGTATATGAACAGGTGATCTTAGAAGAAATCAAAGCTAGCCATAGTCATATTAAAAAAAAAAAACTAAATCATTAATGATTAGAGAAAGTCAAATTAAGCAATTCCATCATACCACTTCACACATATCAGAAAAGGCAGATCCTGGGGGTTGGAGAGAATATAAAATTAATCAACTATTGGTGAAGTAGTAAACTAGTACAACCATTATGGTGAACAATCTGGAACCAAAGGGTGCTAAAATTTCATACACGTTGATCTAGTAGTATTGCTACTAAGTCTGCCCCCAAAAGACTTTTTTTTTAAAAGGAAAAAGATCTATATGTACCAAAAAGATTTATAGTAGTTCTTTTTTTAGTGGGTAAGAAAGCATTGAGGGGGTGCCCATCATTTGGGGAATGACTGAACACAGTGACAGCAATGTTGTAATGATGATCAACTAAGAAAAACTTGGCAACTCTGATAAATACAGTGATCCAAGGCAATTTGAAAAGACTCATTAAAAAAAAAAAAAAGTTATCCACCTCGAAACATGGAACTGATGATTTTTGAGTGTAAATTGAAGCAAAAATATCTTCTTTTTGTTTGCAATATGGCTAAAATAGACATATATTTTACACAACTTCACATGAATAGTTGACATATTATTTGCCTTTTCAGTGAGTGGGAGAGAGATGGGAGGACAGGAGAAAATAGACAACTCAAAATGATATTTTGGAAACATGAGTCTAAGCATCAGTGAAAAACAAAAAAGGTGAGGGGGCAGTTAGTTTGTATAGTGAATAGAGCACTGACACTGGAATCAGGAGGACCTGAATTCAAATCTCGTCTCAGACATTTAGCACTTAATAGCCATGTGACCTTGGGCAAGTCACTTAATCCCAATCGCCCTGCCTTCTACCCTATAAAAAGCAAACAAAAAAGTGGTGATAGTCAATAAAAAAGAGGTATTTCAATCATTCCTACGAGAAAACACAAGCAAGATCATTGGCAAACATTCTAAACAACAGAAACTCGATAAATTGAAGTAAAGTTATCATCAAGAGAGATTGCTTTAAAATAATATTTTTTGCAATTACATGTAAAAGAAAATTTAACTGTTTAGTTCCAAATCTTTTCCCTTCACTCCTATCCTCCCCCCTCATTGAGAAAGCCGGTGATTTGATACAGGTTATACATATGCAGTCCTGCAATACATATGCCCATATTAGTTGTGCTGTGAAAGAAAGCAGACACCCCCAAATAAAACAAGAAAATAAAATTTTAAAAAGTATGATTTGATTTGTATTCAGACTCCATTAGTTCTTAGCATGTTTCATCATAAGTCCTCCAGAATTTTCTTGGGTCATTGTGTTACTGAGAATACTTGTCTTTTTTTTTTTAAAGCAATTGGGGTTAAGTAACTTGCTCAAGGTTACGCGGCTAGTCATTATTTATGCATGGGTGCTCATTTTCTGAGGCCGGATCTGACCTCGGGTCATCCCAACTCCGAGGCCGGCGATCTTACTCACTGCGCCACCTAGCCGCCCCTTTAGGGCAATTGGGGTTAAGTAACTTGCCCAAGGTTACACGGCTAGGTTTTTGTTTGTGTGGATTAAGTGTCAGAGGCCGGCTCCGAACTCAGGTCCTTCTGACTCTATTCACTGCGCCACCTAGCTGCCCTGAATACTTGTCTTTCACAGTTGACCATCATACAATATTTTTGTTACTATATACGTTGTTCTGCCATTTCACATTTAATGGTTATGGCTATAGTTTGCTAATTTCCAGTCATGTTCGATTCTTCATGACCATATTGCAGCTTTATTTTTTAAAATCTTTTTTATTTAATATTTTATTTTTCTTAAATCACACATAAAACAATTTTAAACATTCTTCTAAAGTTGAGTTCCAGATTTTCTCCCTCCATCCTTTTAAGGCCAAGCAGGAGCAGCTTTCCAGAGGACTTCTGCTATGAATAGTGTTCAAGATTCTGATTACATAGCATAGTGAACTTTATTTATTCAGTAACAAATTAAGGCAAAATATTCACAGAAATCAAAGTATGGCATTTACAATGTTATAACTTGACAACTTTTCACTAAAATGGCCACATAGTTTTCACCAGAGTTGGGGCATAGTTTTAAGCAGAAGATAACTTTCATTTAGTAACACAATCACTTAGTAAGTCCCTAATTCTACCATCCTTAAGGAGGAAAGCCTCTTTAATTGACACAAAGTACAAAGGTCAAAGTCCTCGTAGGTCACATTGTCTTAGTCTCTTCAATCAAAAGTCCTCTTTCTTCTTAATTGGAGAAGTCCTTAACTCAATCATTTAAATATAAATGTCAGAGTTTTCCACCCCTAGGTCACAGTGCTTCATAATTTTCTCTGTTTGCATTAAATACCCAAGGAAAGGTCTTTTTGTCTTGACTCAAGGCAGGCTCTCAGCTTCTCCAATTTCTCTTCCATGGTCCCAGCTCCTGCACAAATCTATCCAATTGCCACCTGAATTCAAAGGAAGACAGCTCTCAGTTATTTGTCCAGCTTCTTGTGCACTTCCAGCTCCACATTGAAGCTCACAGTGTCTGGCCCATCTCAAGTCCTCCATGGTTTCTGTTCCTGGGAAGACAAAAGTAAATAAAACCATATTGACATCCATTCACATTTCTGGCATTCTCATCAATTCACTTTCTTCCCGTAAAATCAATATAGACCCAACACCAAGGTCTGAGGAATTGACACAAATCATTAGTATAGTCTCTGGACCTCTGAAATCACCAGTAAGGCCTTCCCCAGGATTTCTGTAAAAATACAAGAAAACCCTCTTTCAGGGCTCCTGAACCAGCAGCAAGGTCCCAGAGCTTCTGTAACAACAGCACTGTCTTCTATCAGCAGACCAATTTGATAAAATAACATCAAAACAGACAAAGTACCCAAACCACAGCTATGCCTCCTCCCAGTTCTCCTCTCTTATTATTTCTCAGTTTTTTTTTTTCAATTCTCAGTTCATTCGTTAGTTCTCATTTCTCTTCTCAGTTCTCAGTTCAGTTCTCAGTTTTCTTCTCTCTCTCCATCAGTTGCAGCCCAACCTCCAGATGCTTGCTCCCAGAAGTTCTGGCCTCTCTCAACTCGGGCTTTTCCGTATATATGGTATTAACTCCTCCCTTATCTTCCACTTCTTGTTACATCAACAAGTCCATCCCACAGTGGAATTCCCAAATTCTGGATCTTAATACTTGACAGAATCATTAACCTGGAACAAGGTGCTAAGAACCTGTTTGATTACAAATACAAAGAGCAGAGAAGATATTCAAATCCCCATTACCATTACAATCCTCAACCCCCTTGATAAGGCAAGCAATTTGATATAGGTTTTACATGTGTAATCATGCAAATTATCAGTTATGTTGTAAAAGAATACTTAGACCAAAATAAAAACCCAAGTAAAATAAAGAAAAAAATTAAAATTAGGCTTCAATCTGTATTTAGATTCCATCAGTTCTTTCTCTCAGGATGTATAGCATTTATCAACCTAAATCCTTCAGAGCTGTCATGGATCATTGTACTGCTTAGAATAGTTGAGTCATTCACAGTGGATCATTTTACAATATTGCTGTTACTGTATACAATGCTCTCCCAGTTCTACTCATTTCATTCGGCACCCATTCATGTAAGTCCTGGTTTTTATGAGAGCATCTAGCTCAAGAGTGGGGAAGCTGTGCCCTCCAGGACACATGTGACCATCTAGGCCTCAAAATGGCCATATATGGTCATCTAGGTCCTTTGGATTTGACTGAATCCAAACTTCACAGAACAACTTCCTATAATAAAAAAGATTTGTCTTATATAACTTGGATTCAGTCAAAAGAGAGCACACAATGACCTAGAAGGAGATATGTGGCCTCAAGACAGCAGGTTCCTCACCACTGATGTAGATCATTATTTCTTACATCACAATAATATTACACTACAATAATATACCACAAATTGTTCAGCCATTCCCCAATTGGTGGGCACCCCTTCGATTTCCAGTTCTTTGCTACCAGAAGAGAGGTGCTATAAAAGTTTGAGCATAATTGCAAATTGCTCTACATAATGGTTGAATGAGTTTACAACTGCACCAATGGTGCATTAGTGTATGAATATTCCCACATCCCTTCCAACATTTATTATTCTCCTTTTTTGTCCTATAATTTTATTTTATTTTTTGTTTATTAAAATTTTTTAATTTAATTTTTCAAAGGACATTTACAAAAAAAAAACCTCCACAATTCATATTCCTTCTATACTAATTTATCTAATTCTGAGCATTTTTCCCCCATTTTTTGTTTTTTATTTGACATCATTCATTTCCACGAGATTTTGAGTTACACATTTTCTCCCCATTTTTCCATACCCACCATCCCCAAACAGCAATCCCACTGAATATCCCCTCCCTCAATCTGCTCTCTCCCATATCTTCCCCCATCCCCTCTCCGACTTTCCAATAGGGCATGGTGGATCTCTATGCCCCAGTGCCTTTATATCTCATTAATAATAATAATAATAATAACAACAACAACAACAATAATAACTTTATGTGTATATGTATGTAGGTATATATTAAACATTTGATTTTAAAACTTTTAATTCCGGATTCATTCCCTTCCTCCCTTGTCACCCACCTTTACTGGGAAGTTAAGCAGTTCAGTATAGGTTGTACATGTGTAGATATACAAAACATTTCCATAGTGGATATATTGTGAAAGACTGACTATATTTCCCTCTATCCTATCGCACCTCCCACTTTTCTATTGCCTACTTTGATCCTGTCCCTTTTCAAAAGTGGGTGCTTCCAACTTTCCTCCCCCCAGCCTGCCTACCTTTCCATTATGCCCCCATCTTCCCCTTCCCCTCTACTTTCCTGTACAGTGATACAAATCAGGTTGTTGACTCTCTTTTCATGATTTTCTTGTATCATTCTCATTTCTCTTCCCAATTTTTCCTCCACTTCTCTTCCTTGATTTTCAAAACCCTTCCTTAGCTCCTCCATGGCCTAGAACCAGTTCATATTTTTCTTGGAAGCTTTTGATGCGGGAGTTCTGATTTCTTTGTTTTCCTCCTGATCCATGCTTTGATCCTTTTTGTCCCACAAAAATAAATCTAAGGTTTGATTGCTTGCTTGCTTTGATTCCTGTGCTTTCTCATATTGCCAGTCAATTACTTCACTCTTGACCTCTTTGCCATGGTATATCTCTGCTCTAGAAGCAGCCACTGCAGCTGCTGATTCATTCACTCCCAAGGCCTGTTCTTGGTCTATATTGGTGCAGCCTGCATTGCACTATACTCTACTGTCCCCTGGCAAACTTTTAAGTTAATCTTGGGCTAGAAAACTGTTTTACCCCCATTCTTTTGTGGATTTTGTCACTCCAGGATTTGTTTTAGGGCATTACTTAAAATTCTTTGAAGGGATCTGGGGGAGAGCTGAGCCAAGTTCCTGCCTTCTCTCCACCATTTTCACTCTGCCCCTACCCCCAAAATTTGGGATTTTCTTGGCAATACTGGAAGTGCTTTGCCATTTCCTTCTCCAATTTATTTACAGAGGAATAAACTGAGGCAAATTGGGTTAAGTGACTTGCCAGAGTCGCACATCTAGCAACTGTCTAAGGCTAAATTCAAACTCAGGAAGATAAGTCTAAACTTAGGTCTAGCACTCTATCCCACTATAACACTTAGCTATCCATGGACATTGCTTTAATTTCCCTTAATTTCTGTTTCTTTGCTGCCACAAAAAGAGCTGAGACATATATATATATATGTATATGTATATGTATATATGTATGTATATGTATATATATGTGCGTATATGTATATGTATGTATATGTATATGTATGTATATAGATATAGGTATATGTATATGCATTATGTGTGTATATATATATACATATGTATGCATGTATGTATGTATGTATGCATTCCTTCTCTGAAATAATTTGGATAAGAAAAAGGTTAAAACATTATGCACCATCCACTCCCCTATCTTACCCTCAATTAAAAAAGTTACTTTACACTTCTTTTATGTGAGGTAATTTGCCCTATTCTATTTCCCCTTCTTTCTTCTCCCAATGCATTCCTCTTTTTCATGCATTCATCTTCTTTTGTGATTCTATTGTCATGCCATTCCATCATATTCAACTCACACCCATGACCACTGTCTAAATATACCCCTTATAATTGCCTTAATAATGATAAAGTTATTAGGAATTACAAGTATCTTCTTATGTAGGAATGTAAACAGTTTAACCTTATTCAATTCCTTGCTATTTCTCTTTTATGTTTACTTTTTTATGCTTCTCTTGAGTCTTGTATTTGAATGGCAAATTTCCTATTCAGCACTGGTCTTTTCATTCATTTTCTGGAATGCTTGGAAGTCCTCTATATAATTAAATATCCAATTTTTTCCTCTGAAGGTTTATACTCAGTTTTGCTGGGTAGGTGATTCTGGATTGTGATCAAAGCTCTTCTGCCTTCCAGAATATCATATTCTAAGCCTTTTATTGCCCTTTAATATCAAACCTACTAAATTTTCTGTAACCCAGATTATGCCTTTGTGATATATAAATTGTTTCTGCATTCTTGCAGTATTTTCTCCTTAACCAGAGAATTCTGTAATTTGACTACAATATTTCTAGGAGTTTTCATTTGGGGATCTTTTTCTATAAGTGATTGGTGGGATTCTTTCGATTTCTATTTTACCCTCTCATTCTAGGACATCAAGGCAGTTTCCCTTGACAATTTTTGAAAGATGAAATCCAGACACTTTTTTAATCATAGCTTTCAAGTAGTTTAATAATTCTTAAATTATCTCTCCTTAATCCATTTTAAGTAAGTTTTTCCCCCCTAAAGAGATAGTTCACATTTTTTTTACTATTTTTTCATTCTTTTCATTGTTTCTTGATATCTCATGGATAGCTTCCACTTGCCCAATTATAATTCTTAAGGCATTATTTTCTTCAGTGAGAATTTTTACCTCCTTTTCCACTTGACCAATTCAAATTCTAAGGAGTTATTTTACTCGATGAATTTTTGTACATCTTTTCCATGTGGTCAATTCTGCTGTTTAAGAAATTGTTCTGCTCAGTGGATTTTTTTCCCACTTTTCTAATTCTTTTTAAAGTGGTTGTTTTCTTCAGTGTATTTTGTGCCTCTTTTGCCATTTGGCTTATTCTTTTTTAAGGTATTAATTTCTTCAGTAATTTTTTGGGGGAGTCCTTTACCAAGCTATTGAATTTTATTCATCATTTCACTCTATTGCTCTTATTTTTTTTTATTTTTCCCTCTGCTTCTCTTATTTACTTTTACATCTCTTCCAAGAATTATTTTTTCTTTCTTTTTTTGTCTGAAACCAATTTTCATTTTTCTTTGAGGCTTTTGATGCAGCAGCTTTGTCTTTGTTGTCTTCTTCTGATTTGTGTTTTGATTTTTCCTGTAACCAGAGTAACTTTCTATGGTCAGGTTCCTTTTTTGTTTGTTTCTTTGCTCATTCTTCTAGTCCCTTTCTTGACTTTTAACTTTAGATTAAAGTTCATCTCTGCCCTGGGCTTGTGTTTCTTTCCCAAGCTTGATGTGTTTTTGTGTAGCTGTTTTCAAAGCTAGCTGTGAGGATTAAGTTTTAAGTTCTTCCAAGTGGGTATGATATATGGAGAGATGTGTTTACTTCTCTTCTGGCCTGTTCTTTTCCACACTGGAACTTTAACCATGGTACCCACTCCTTGGCAGTCACCAGCTCTAGTGTGATATTGCCTCTTTTTGCTATGAAACTATAACTCAGGACTGCCTGGATCCATTTGTGGGCAATGCAACAGAGTCTTACACTCAGTGACAGCAAAAATAATTTTTAATCTTCTTCTGACCAGTTGTCCCTTACCATCTATGGACTCAGAACTCCAAAAGCCACTGTTGTTAATTCAGTTGCTCCCAAAGCCTGCTGGTAGTACAAACCTTTCCCAGAAAAATTTTCACCTCATCCTTTTGTGGGTTCTGCTGTTACAGATGTGTTATTTTGTGTTATTTTAAAGTGTGTAGTCAAATTTGGAAGAGCTCAGGAGGCAAATCTGTTTCTTTTCTCTACCATCTTCATCCTGCCTCTAGAAATTATTAAGGGGGGGGGGGAGGAAGCTAGAATAGAGATACCTATGAGGTTAAAAAAACTACAAAAATAAAATCTATTAAAATATTTCTTTCTAAATGTGTGCAAGGAGATAATGGTAAAAGCAAAACACAGATAGGATAAATATTAGTAGGGAAATAGGCCTGAACCACACACTAAATTATACAACTTGCCCTCCCAAACTACCTTAAGGTAAATTATTGTTTCTTGTAAGACTAAGTTGCAGAATGGGACATATAAAAATGATAAAGGAAGATGGGATATAGAAGGGGATGGATCATGTACTCTGAACAAGAAAAATTATTCTTGTAATTCCTCAGGAAAAAGAAGAGCTCCAGGAGAAGGGACAAAGAAGCAAAGGGAATGGTTGAAGAAATTGGGGTGGGGGGATTTCCGTGCATTGTTGGGAGGGCACACCATTGAAGAACACTCAAATATTGGGAAAGATTAGAATAATTTATAATAAGAAAAGAATACTTTGCAATAAGTATAATCTACCAGGATTTTGTATGCAATGATACTACTATATCTGTAAGTATGTTATGCCTCCATTCACAGAATCCTTCCTGAGGAGAAAAACAATTAGATCTCCTGAGGTCAATCAGCATCTAGAAATGTGGGAAAAGTCTAAAAAGTAAAGCCATACACAAATAAGTATAAAGGACAGGAAAAAATATTTAGCATGTTTCAGATGAATAAAAATAAATTGAGAGCAGCATTCATCCTATAAGATAAAGCAAAAACAAAACAACACAATAAACAGATAAAGAAACTGATTTATGCAGAAACCATAAACAAACTAATATTAATACTAAATTAATTTCTCCCAAATAGAATAGCATTTAAAGAAGCAAAGAAATCTTTAATGAGTTGCAAGTATAAATAGTTATGTAATAATAGTAGGAGACTTTAATACCTTTCTCAATATTTGAGCCAAATTTAACAAAAAAGTAAATGGAAGGGAAAACAAATAAGTGAAGAAATTCCTGGAATAACCAGAGCTAAAAGACTTATGGCATCTGCTAAAAGGACTGGCAAAAATATTTCTCAAGACCATGTAGAGATTCTACAAAAATTTATCATATATTAAGGCATAATAACATTACAAATAAATATGAAAAGATAGAAGTAGTAAGCATATACTATGCAGGCAATAGCATAGAAATTAATTATAATTTCAGAGCACACACATAAATGAAACTTAGACTCAAATGGAGATTTAATAATGAAATTCTAAATGATGGGAGGAGTCAAAGAACAAATTACAGAAATAAATAATATTTGTTTAAAGTGAAATTAATTTCTGGGATTCAGTAAATAGAGCTCCTGGGAAAATTATATTTCTAAAAGCACACATTAATGAAATATAAAAAAAAGGATTAAAAAAAGAATATGCATATTTAAATTAGAGGACAAAAACAACTAATCAAACCCAAAATAAGCAAAAAAAATTAGGTATGTTAAAATTTAAGGAAAATTAAATTAGCAATAAAGGAGTATAGAAATAATAAAATTTAAAACTACTTCTTTGAAAAAAACCTAAAAAAATTATTATACCTTTAGCTAATCTGATCTTTAAAGAGGGTATAAGATCATATTAACAAAATAGCAAAGGAAATAAAGTGAAATTACAATAAAATCAAAAGAAATATAGAAGATTATAAGAATCTACTATTTCCAGTTTATTTGCCAATGGCATTTTATATGGTCTATTTAAGAAAAGCCTAGGAAATTATCAAACATATTAATTAAGACAATTTGTTGCTTTAGCAAAGTTGCAGGCTATGAGATAACCCACCAAAACAATAGCATTTCTTTTTAACAATCATAGAGTCCGAGATGTAGTAATAGGGAAATCCCACTCAATGTAATGACAATAAATACATAAAACATCTGAGAATCAATCTGCCAGAACACAAAATATTTGTATAGATTGAATTATAAAGTACCTCAGAGCAATCATTTGCAAAACAATTTACAAAATAATACTAAAGTCACTAAAATGCCCATACTCCTTGACCCTGAAAGTCTACTAGTAGGCTAATAAACCAAGGAGGCCAATAATAAAAGAAAGTCATCATCTACATCATAATATTTATAAAAGTACCTACTACAATAGCAAATAAGTGAGAGAAAAAGATGTTCACTCACTGTGAAAAGGCTAAAGATATTGTGGTACGCGAATTTAATAAAAGATCACTGTGCTATAAGAAATGTTGGGGGTTGGGTTTGTATCTCACACTAGCTATGTGGCTATAGCTCTTTTCCCTCCTCACTTCACATCACTCAGATGTCTTTCCCAATTATCTCTTCAATTACCCTTCTCTCTCATGAAAAGGTGGCTCTGCTCTTTGCTGTGGCACTTTTATAAGTATCTGAGACACATTTCAATTATTTTCTTAGCATTCCATATCACTTTACTGTATTTGTCAGCAGATTCTCTCTTTCTAATCTTCAATTACTCCCTATGTCCTAGCTCCTACCCCAAGGACTACAAACATACCCATATACCTCTATCTCTCAAAAATCCTTAGTTTGCTAGCTATTTTCCTTTATTTCTTTTCCCCTTAATTCTTTGGAGAAACCAATTATAACCAATACCTCCACTTGCTTTTCTATTACTGAATTCTAAATTCTCTTTAATTTGGCTTTGAAACTTAATAATTCTACCAAATCTTCTCTCTCATAAGTCACCAAAGATCTTTCTTTAAAATAAAATTTTAATCATATATTTTGTTTTGACATCACCTAAATTGCTCCCTGCATTTCTCCCCCTCATTCTTTCCAGAGAGTCATTCCATATAACAAATAGTATTTTTAAAGGAAGAAAATTAATAAAAAAAATAACAGAATTAATCAATACATAGAACAAGTCTGAAAAATTATGCAATGTTCCACTCTGGTGGAATTCCAACCTCTGCAAAGAAATGGATTATATTAATCTTTAAAGAACAAATAGTGCTAATAAAGATACATATATTTTTCTCAGAAATTGAGAAAGAAAATACTCAGCATACTCAATGAAATAAAGACCCAACCCCCAAATCAGGGAAAGATAAAGAAAAGAATGATATAACAATATCATTATTTCTTTGTGCTCCTGCTTATTATGTTTACTTTCAATTGTTTTATTTTTGTTTTTCATTTACATTGTAGTCGTTGTTGTTTCCTTGTTTCTGCTTTATTTATTCTGCATCAGCTTATTTAAGTCTTCCCTTTACTCATAATATCCTACATTTCTTATAGCATATTTTTTTTTTCAGTGAAGTGTGAGTTGAGGTTCTTAGATGAAAGGTTTGGGGGAGAAGGCATAGTGGATGCCTTGAAGGGAGATTAAAAACTTTGGATTAACCATCATGATAAGTGGGAGGGTGAGTCTATTAGAAATGTGTAAAGGGATTGCTTTATTGAAATGAGGACCAAGTTAAGATTATATAATATTAATTTGTTGCAAAGATGGAACAGTGTACACAGATAGAACAATAAAAGGTAGAATAAGATAAAAGGAATTTCTGAATTAATGAACATGGAAGTGGAATGCTTCTTCCTGGATTAATGCAATCTGATACAGCAGATATTTTTCTACTTGTGCCAAAGTTCTCAACACATCTGCTCTTTTACTTTTCTTCAGGTCTGTGTAGAAATTATAATTTTAGGGGCAGCTAGGTGGCATAGTAAATAGAGCACTGGCCTTTGAGTCAGAAGGACCTGAGTTAAAATCTTACTTCACACACTTGATCACACTTACTAGCTGTGTGACCTTGGGCAAGTCACTTAATCCCAATTGCCTTGCCTTCTCCCCTACCCCCGCCCCCAAAAAAGGAAAAAGAAATTGTAATTTTAGCTATCTATAATTGCAGATCTACTTTTTTAAAATTCCAGAGAAGGAAATATATATTCTTTCTTTGGTGTGGAAATATACTTAGGATGTATTTCAGTCTGTAAATCTCTGAAAAAAAAAAAAGACTGTCTTCCACTTGTTTTCTTTCCCCATAAAACAAGATAAAAAATCAAAAATACGGTTGGAAATCTGGCTTTGTTAATAACTGGAGAACTACTACTATATATAAGAGCTAGTATTTCTCTTAAGTCCAATCAGAATTGATATGAATTTAGGTCCATGGTAAATTAATTGATAATTTATTAAACAGCAATAAAAAGAAGACATCTGAAGATTTGACAATTAAGAATTTGCATTCTCAATTTCTGATGATAAATTGATTATACAAATCATACTTGTATGATTAAATTCATTTTCTTTACCTTTGTAGCTTATCTTTGAAGGTATTCGAGGTCCTGGTATAGAAGGTGATATTGCGATTGATGATGTATCAATTTCAGAAGGAGAATGTGCAAAACAAGATCTAACTACAAAAAGTAAGTGGCACTTACACCCAATAAATTGGTTTGAAGAGGATATATGTGTATGTATTTATGTGTACATATATGTGTATATATGTGTATATTTACATCTATGTATGCATACATACAGTGTATTTCTAATGTAATATTGTCAGAAACTTTATACTGCTTTAAAATTTACCTAATTATTTTAATAAATCTGGAATAAAACAGTTTAAAAGTATATTTTTCTTCTCTTAAATAATATTTTATTTTCCCCAGTTACATGTAAAAACATTTTTTTAATTTTGAGTTCCAAATTCTCTACCCCCTCCCTGAAACAGTGAGCAATCTGATATAGTTTATATGTGTCCAATTCATATAAAACCTATTTCCATAATCAATATGTGGAAGAAAATATGAACAACAACAAAAAAAAAAAGGTGAAAAATAGCATGCTTTGATCTGCAGCCAGATTCCATCATTTCTCTCTTGAGAGGTGGCTAGCAGTTTTGATCATGAGTTAAAGTTATATTTTTCAAATCCAAAACCAATTTAGAGAAGATGGAGAAATGTTTCTTATTTTAGTAGCAAATTCTGTTATCAAGAAAAAGAAAAATAGCATTTCGGCTTGGAAATATAACTCTATTAAACAAATATTTAATAGATTTCAGTCATCTAGGCAAAGTACAAATTAACTTGGAATTAAATACATAACTATGAGTCCATAATTGTCTCATTTAAATAATTCCTTAATGAAACCATTTGCCCCTATCTCCATATATAAATATTATTGATAACCTGTGGATGATCAGATGTTTGAAATAACAATATGTTAGAAACAGATTCATAGGATATAGATACATATATACATGTATGTACGTATGTACATATTTTTTTTATTTTGACCTGACAGCTTTAGATATATACATATATACAAAAATATTAATTCTTTTATTATTTCCCAATATATCCCTACATACTTCTCAAAGAGAGCCATACATTGTAGCAAAGAATAAAAAAGCTGAAAGGGAACAGATCAGCAAAACTAACCAAAATCCTTTCTTTTTTTTTTAATCACCATTATTTGGAGAATTCTACATCTAGACTTTGCTGTTATTGCAAAGATCTTAAAGATCAAGTTTGGTCTGTATGATTTCACAACATTCATTTTCATTTTTATTATTGTTGTAATTGTAGTCAGGTACAGTGTTTTTCTTCTTCTGCCTACTTCATTTTGTAATAGTACGTATAACTCTAACTGAACTTCTCTGTATTCTTCATGTTCATCACTTCCTATAGTGTAGTAATTTTTTTTTCTTTTTTTTGGAGGGTAATTGGGGTGAAATGACTTGGCCAAGGTCAAGTGAAGTAATTTTCAATTGTAATTGTTTACCACAAATTGTTTAAACATTTCCCAATTGATGGGCAACTATTTTGTTTCTAGTTCTTTGTTACTATAAAAAAGTACTGCTATGTGTGTTTTGGTGAGTTTTTTTCGTGTGTTTTTTATGAGACCTTTATTTTTATCACTGACATCCTTGGACTGTATGTTTAGTATTGAGGGTCTATGGTTCAAAAAATTGGGATAATTTGTTTGGATATTTCAGTGACTTTCTTAGCATAATTACCTAAATAAATAGCTATACTTCAGGTTAACTTTTTTTTTTTTTTTTTTTTTTTTTTGCTTTTTGGAGGGCAATTGGGGTTAAGTAGCTTGCCCAAGTTCACACGGCTAGGTTTTTGTTTGTGTGTGCATTAAGTGTCTGAGGCCAGATCCGAACTCAGATCCTTCTGATTCCAGGGCTGATGCTCTACTCACTGCGCCACCTAGCCGCCCCTTCAGGTTAACTTTCACCTACTTTTTTTTTTTTTAAGCAATTGGGGTTAAGTAACTTGCTTAAGGTTACACAGCTAGTTATTTATTCATGTGTGGGTGCTAATTTTCTGAGGCCCAAACCGATCCACCCGACTCCGGGGCCAGTGCCCTTACTCACTTCAACACCTGCCCGCCCCTCAGTTTAACTTTCTAAATAGAAATAATCAAATATAATTCATAAACATTTTAATATGTCTAAAAAATCACCAAAAAAGTCAATTTAGAATAAGTCAGATGTCTGACCACTCCAGATATTTGGCATTAATATCTCCATGGTGAAAAAATATTAAATAAATTGACAAGGTTCTTTGACATCTTGTTTGCTAAGGTGGTCTATATCATGAAACATTTTGACTAAAAATTTCAAGCAGTTTTCAATGGGACTGAGAGAAATATTTCAAACAGCACACTAAGCTGAAATTTCATCCTGGATCAGGCCATTTCTTTTTTTTTCCATTTAAAATTTGACAATCATGACCAGATGAATCTGTCTTTTCCTCTCTGAAGTTCTTTCTGCTCCTTAGTCTCCTGTGCTGGACCTTCATTCATATCATACTCCTTAACTATAGCTTTATCTCAAGGTTCTGTTAAAGTCCTTTTATCTTCTCTCTACAGGTACTCTGATTTGATGATCTTATCATGAACCATGGGCTCAATTATCATCTCTATGCAGATGATACCCAGAGTTATATATAAGCCATATAAATAATCCAATCAGAGTCTCTTTCTTGAGCTCTAATACTACCTGGGAATTCCATTGCCTATTGGTCATTTCCACTCATTGTTCCATGAGCATCTCAATCTCAACATTTCCAAAAATAATTCATTATCTTTCTCAAAAACACTAACCTTTTTCCAAAATTCCCTTTTACCATCATGGGCACTGGCATTCTTCCATCCAAACCACTTTGAAACCTCAGTGTTATATTTGACTACTCACTCTCATTATTTAATTAAAAGAAAAACTTTGAGTTTAGGGGGAAAAAAATCATCATAACATTTGCTGATTAACCTGGTTAAGTTTGCAGTATTAGTTTATTTTCATTATTAATTTTTTAGTTTGCAATATTAGATCAAATAATGAATTCTGAAATGATCACATATAATGAAATTCATTCTTAGAGTAATTATCATTATATAAAACTTGGTAACTGATTCCAGTCTAGTGGGAGTATGCAGCAAAAATTCAAACAATTAAACTACCTTAAGGAATATATTATTCACACTAATTCTTTTTGTTTTTTGCTTTTTGGAGGGCAATTGGGGTTAAGTAACTTGCCCAAGGTCACACTGCTAGGTTTTTTTTTTGTTGTTGTTGTTGTTGTTGTTGTTTTTGTGTGTGTGTGTGCGTTAAGTGTCTGAGGTCAGATTCGAACTCAGATCTTTCTGACTCCAGGGCTGACGCTCTACTCACTGTGCCACCTAGCCGCCCCTGTTCACACTAATTCTAAATCTAAAATAGATAGTTTCCCCATGGCTTTGCAATTTAGAATAGTAATTTGCAATGTTCACAAAGATAAAGTTTCACAGTCAAGATTATTAAGCATAAATTCAAAGTTTAGTTAGCAATATCAGAATAATTCAATTTAAAAGGTGGGCATACCTCACAGAATGAAAAATCATTTCCCTAAACTACTTAATGCCATTTTGTCCACTCCCTCTAAGGAATCTCCTTTCTATTTGGTTAAAGATGAGCTCAAGAAGTACTCCTATTAAGTGAAATAATTAAAAACTTCCTTCTCTTTGTGATCCTTACCCTTATAACTTCAGGGTAGAGTCCCTTCCTGGTTGAATAGAATCATGAGACCTAGGGGGGGTTAGAAACTGACTTAACATTTGATAAGAATGATATCAAATGATATTGTTTTCCTTAGAAGTTTGATTAAAAGTGATAATAAGCCTTTTTCATTCATGTAAATCTAGAAAAGGCTTTAGACTAAAGAAATAGTTACTTTTTTTTAAGCAATTGGGGTTAAGTAACTTGCTCAAGGTTACAGAGTCAGTTATTATTTGTGTGTGGGTGTTCATTTTCTGAGGCCGGATTCTATCTCAGGTCATCCCAACTCCGAGGCCGGCGCTCTTACTCACTGCGCCACCTAGCTGCCCCAAAATAATTACTTCTTAATGTCTATTTTTAAAAAGAGGGGGGTGAGGAATCAGGGGTAGAGACCTTAGTGTGTTTCTACATTATTCACCAACACATCCAAAAAATTGTCAATTCTTACAATTATTTTCATGTTTCTCATAAAAATACCTCATCCATCCATTCACACAGGCCCCACCTAATTTGGGCTCTCATTCCTTTTTTTCCACACAGAAAAAAAAAAAAAACAAGGACGCTAACTCCTACCTCAGATAAGACAAGAAAGCAATTTCCACTTTATCGTGTGACTCTAGGCTTTTTCATGTTTATTTCTGTTCAATTAATCTAGCAACTTATCAATTTGTTAATAATGGGTTTGCATTACCTTTCTCTAGAAATGTGTCTACTATAAAAGAAGCCTACTGAAATTATTGATTTAATCCCAGAGTTTAGCATAGTGCCTGACTCATAATACATGCTTACTAGATGTTTACTAATAAATTGAAATGGAAAATAGAAAAGGGATTTAGAGTCAAATGCTGTTTATATGATGTTAGGCAAATCATTTAATTTCTCTGGGCCTCATTTAGCTCATCTATGAAAAAAGAATGGGCTAGTTGATCTCTAAGATCCATTCTAGCTCCAATCCCTATTTGAAATAATTAGGTACTGTGACAGGTCATCATGCCATGGGGAAGATGGATGGAGGAAGTTGGGCCTTATGATGTCTTTCAAATTGTTTCACCTGTTATTGCCTAATATATCTATGCTATTTAACATTCCCATAAGCAGCCCACCCTCACCAGCCACCCCAGGAAAAAAAACAGAAACACCTGCAATTGAGACACCAAGTTAAACTTAGACACACTGCAGGTTATAGCCTGTTCCACAGGAGTTGAAAGATGACAACCCTCCCCTTCTCCCCAAGACCCTGAACCTATCAGCCACCCAGGGGGAAAATTAGATCCAGACTCATCTTAGATACCACTTCAATACCCCTATGGTGAAACCCCTTACCCATCTACCACACACTATTATAAGTCCTATTGGTTCTCCTGTCTCCTCTATCCCTCTAATAACAAATCACTAACCATTTAGGAAAAAATTGCCCCTTCCAAATCTCCTCGTGTTCTCTCACCCTCGTCCCCTTCAATGCTACCTCATCCATGTCCCAATATAGCCCTAATCACACCTTCCACTCTGCCTTCTGGAATTCCTATTTCATAATGACTAAACTTCCTTCATCTTGGACTTCTTTCACATTCTTTCCATATTACCTCTCTGACCCTGAGATTCACTATGACAGTGCATCCCTAGAAATCCTTTCTAGTCTTGTCTTACCTTGTCTTACACTGTCTTTTTCACATTGGTCACAGAGCAGAAGTCTGAACATTCTTTTCTCTCAGGTTCTAAACTTTCTCTTTAGCCCCTTTACTGAGAAACCTTTCCTCCTTTAAAGTCCACTCAATCAAAATTTACCATCCAATCAAAACTATGAAGACATACCAACTGCCAGGTTATTCTTCCTCTTTTCCCAACGAGTTCAGCACCTAGTTCAAAATCTTCTCAGTAACTTCAGTCAATTGGTAAACATTTTAAAAGCATATAGTATATGTCAGGCACACTGCTAAACACTAAACACTGCTCTCAAGTTTACAATCTGATGGAGCAGACAACACGAAAACAGATATATACAAGGCAAACCGAATAAATAGGTACAGAGGGAAAGCACCTAAAATTAAGAGGGCTTGGGGAAGGCTTCCTGTACAAAGTGGGATTTTGAATGAGACTTAAAGGAAGTCAAATAAGACAGTGGTCAGAGCAGTGTAGGGAGAGCATTCAAGGCAAGGGGAACAGCCAGAGAAAATGCCCAGAACTGAAGGACGAAGTGTCTTATTAATGGAACAGCCAGGAGGCCAATAGCAAGTAGGATTGTGAAAGAAATATGGAAAGGTTGGAGGGCACCAGGTTATGAAGGGCCTTGAATACCAATGGAGCATTTTGTATTTGCTCCTTTAGGGAAGAAGAAGACATTGGAGTTTATTAAGTAGAATAGTAACATGACTGAACATATGTTTTAAGGAAATCACTTTAGAGGCTGAATGGAGGACAGGTTGGAGTGGGAAGAGACTTGAGGCAGGTAACACGAAGAGACTATTGTAATAATCAAGGCACAAAATGATGAGGGCCTGCACTAGAGTGGCCATAGTGTCAGCGAAGAGAAGAGGATATATGTGAAAGATGTTTCAAAGGGAAAATTGAGAGGTCTTGGCCCACAGCCAAGGTGAGAGAAAGTGAGGACTCCAGGATGACTCCTAAGTAGAGAGCCTGAAGATAGGAGGGTGGTGTTTCCTTTTACAGTAATAGGGAAGGTAAGAGGAAATGTTATTTGTTTTCAGTGGGATAGTGAGTCATACTTTGAACATACTAAGTTTATGATGTTTACTGGACATCTGGTTGATTGTGGGAGTCCTCCATGGCTGAGGTTTGGCTGGGTATAATCCATGATTTGAAAAGTGGGATAAGGATTCAAGAGAGGAGGACAGTGCAGAGTTAAATTGTTTCACTAAGGAGTCAGTATGGGGGGAAGAGAAGAGAGTGTCTAAGGCAGGGAAGATGGCAGAAAGAACTGAAAGGTCCAGAGACTAGAAATCACAGTGCATATGAAGAATAGAATTATGCAAGGTAAGCTAGAAGGAGAGGTTAAAAGCTAAGAGATGTTGATCAAATATAAAGGGGTTTAATAATTCTTGGACATGGAGGTAGTACATTTGTTGCTGATGCTAAGATCAAGGGTACATGAAATCTTCCTTCGTGGCTAAGGTAGGGCAGAGGAGTAGCTCATGGGAGGTGAGTAGAGGGCATCTGAGGGAAAGTCAATATGCATACTGAGTTCTCATAGATGATAGCAGGAGGAAGAGGAGAACAAAATAATAATAAGTGGTCAAACTCATTGAAACAGAAGAGAATGACCTGACGATGCATAGACGACAGTTACGCTGATTTTGATTGGGGGGTACATATGAATGGCATGAAGCTCAAATGGAGAGAAGTTACTGAGTGATAGGGGAACAGGAAATGGCAATGCGGAGCAAGAAGTATTCCAACTCCCCTATTCTTACCAGTGAACCAGCACTTAAAAGAGTGGTCAAGGATGATGTGTCATCAGGGTGAAAGCTATGAGATGGAAGGATTGGACAAGGAAAGATTTAAGCTGAAGGGAAGTTTCTTGTCTATGGGACAACCATTTCAGAGCGCACAAGTGGAAGAGTTGATGAGGTTAGGATGGAATTTTGTAACAGGAGGATTGAGGATGATGCAATTGGATGGTAGGAGGTGAGGAATAGGGTTTACATGATGATCTACAGGAGTTCAGAGTTACTGAATTCATGTATATGCTCCCTCAAAATACCTACCTTTTCATTTCTTCAACTTCCTTCAGTCATATAATCTAATTCATTATTGTTCTCTTCAGTCACCTATAGGGATAGTCATACACCAGATCTTGCCATTGCCCACAAGAGTTCCACTTCCCTATTCCTCTATCTGACCATGAACTACTATAATTCCTCTACTCTTTTTTCTTGTCACTGATCTTATACCTCACCCCTTCACCATCACCATGATCTCCTATAAAAATGTTCCTATAGGAATTTCTCATCCATATTTTTATTTCACAATTGTCTCTAACTTCAACCCAATTTTTAGTTTTAAAAATTCTATTCTTAGCTCTGTTCTTGAATCCTTTGTCCTATCACTACTTTTATCTTGAGGCAACTTGGGTGGCACAGGTGGCACCTAGCTTCAGGCCTGGAGTCGTGAAAAACTAAGGTCAAATATGACTTCAGAAACTTACTAGCTATAATACAATTGGGAAAGTCAATTAACCTTAGTTTGCATCAATTTTCACAACTGTAAAGTGGAGATAACAGAAATCTACCTCCCAGGGCTGTTGTAAGGATCAAATTAGATAGTATTTGTAAAATATTTAGGATAGTTCCTAGCACATAGTAAGCATCATATAAATGTTAGCCACCCTCCACCAGTCACACAACAATTCAAATATTCAACCTCAACTGGATTCTCATTGCATCCAGATACACTTTTATTCCTCCCTAGCTGATTCCCAAACTTAATTCCCCTGAAGTTATTTCAAAACTTTTTTTTTTCCTTCCTTAAGCCTTCCAAGCCTCTTCTTAATGACCTTGTCTATTACTTTATTGAAAAAATCAAGAGCCCTCTCTTCTCATTCTCCTTATCTCAAAATTCATCATCTCAATCAATCTCTCCTTTCCTCCAGTCTCTTACAAGGCTAAACCTAGGCTAAATTTTGTATGTAATGATCCCCTATCTACCTTACTCCCGCCCCTTATCATCTCTCTTTCTCTCTCTCTCCTTGCCTCCTTTTTTTTTCCTTTTGGAGGGCAATTGGGTTTAAGTAACTTGCTCAAGGTCACACGGCTAAGTTTTTGTTTGTGTGTGTTAAGTGTCTGAGGCCGAATCTGAACTCAGGTACTTCTGACTCCAGGGCCTGCGCTCTACTCACTGCGTCACCTAGATGCCCCATCTTTTTTCTCTTTTAACTTCAACCTCTTGTCATTGCCTTGAAACATGTCTAAGTCCCCCTTATCCTCATTCTTTTTTTTGCATCATTCAACTTAATAAGCATTTATTAAGCACTATACCAAATACAGTAGGGTATACTATAGAAATGTTGATGAGACTAAAAGTATTACTGGAGAGATTTAACAGCACTTCAATAAATTAAATTATAATACAGAACAATATATAGAGTCAGATGAGTGGTACATTAGAGCACTGAACTTTAAATCAGAAAGACTTGAATTCAAATCCTGCCTAACACACTTACAATCTGTGGGAACCTGAACAAAACAGTTTACCCCTGCGTCAATTTCCTCTTCTGCAAAGTGGAAATAATAGTACCTACCTCACAGGAGCATTTTATTTTCACTAACTGGAAGTTAGTGAAGATAAAATAACACATGAAAAGTGCCTTCCAAATTTGAAAATACTACAGAAACGCTAGCTATTGTTTTTAATATCAAATATAAAAGTATATAAAAAGACATTGTGTTACAGGACCTGGTCAGAGGAAGGAGAAATCAGTGTGAATCTATGGAAGTGGTAGAAATGTATCTTGAAGAATTGGGAGAATTGGGGTCAGGGGAGAGAATTGTAGATAGAGAAGTTGAGATAATATCTTCACAGCCCCGTGATATATGCTCCCTATATGTTGCCTAAACCAATACTATTATTATTATTATTATTGCCTTTTGGAGGGCAATTGGGGTTAAGTAACTTGCCCAAGGGCACATGGTTTAGGTTTTTTCTTTTTTTTTAAACAAATGCTTTATTAACTTCTGTTTTACATCATTCATTTCCACCAGATTTTGACTTACAATCATCCCCCCCCCCCGTTTTTCCCCTACGAAACCTCCCAGAACAGTAGTCCCACAAGACATCGATTCCTCGAATCTGCTCTCTCCCATATCCTCTCCCACACCCCCTTCGACCTCTCCATTAAAGGAAGGTGAAACTTTGTGTCCCAATGCCTGCACATCTTATCTCCCAATTAAAAGCAAAAGAGTATTAATAATAGTATTTATATATATTTGAAACATTTAATCTTAAGACCTTGAATTTCAGATCCATTTCCTTCCTCCCTTGTCACCCATTCCCTCTGGGGAGATAAGTAATTCAGTATATGTTGTACATGTCTAGCTATGCAAAACATTATCATAGTAGATATATTGTACAAGGCTGCTTATAATTCCCTCCCCCTCATCCCACCCCCCACCTGGTCCATTCCCCACTTGATCCTGTCCCTCTTCCATAGTGGGTACCTCCAACCTCCCCTCCCCCCAAGGATGCCCTCCCATCCATCATCCCTCCTCTCATCCCCCTTCCCCCCATTCTGCTGTAGGTTGAGATGTCCCACCTAGTATGTATGTCATTCTCTCCCTGAACCAAATTCAATGAGAATGTGGTTTTGCCTTTTTGCCTTCCTATTTTTCCCCTCCCCTGCAACCACTTCCCCCTGCTTCCTCTACATGAGATAGTTTACCCTACCCTGTCTCTCCCCATCTCCTCTTGCCACTTTCCTCTCTCACCTCATAATTTCACCCCTTGAGTATCCTCCCTTTCCAACAAATTCAACCTATGCCCTCTATCCATATATAACTGTAACCATATACACACACATTCACATATGTATTCATATGACCACACACCCTTCTTCCATTATTTTCATAGTGAGAAAGATTTTCTCAGTCAACGTTATTGTTTTTCCATATAGTAATGTAAATAGTTCAACTTTGATAAGTTCCTTTTGATTTCTTTTCCCTGATTACCTTCTCAGGCATCTCTTGCTTCTTGCATCTGGATGTCCAATTTTCTATTCAATTATGGTTTTTTCCTCAAGAATTCTTGAAAATCCTCTATTTCACTGAATGACCATATTTTCCCCTGAAACAAAATACTCAGTTTTGCTGGGTAGGTGACCCTTGGCTTCAGTCCCAGCTCTTTTGCCCTCTGGAATATTGTATTCCATGCCCTTCAATACCTCAGTGTAGAAGCTGCCAGGTCCTGGGCTATTCTGATTGTGTTTCCACAATATTGAAATTGTTTCTTCCTGGCTGCTTGTAGTATTTTCTCCTTGATCTGGGGATTCTGGAACCTGGCTATAATATTCCTGGGAGTTTTCTTTTGGGGATCTTTTTCAGGAGGTGATCTGTGGATTCTTTCAACCTCTATTTTGCCCTCTGGATCTAAAACATCAGGGCAATTTTCCTTGAGAATTTCTTGAAGGGTGATTTCTAGGTTCTTTCTTTGATCATGGCTTTCAGGTAGTCCAATCATTTTTAAATTGTCTCTCCTGGATCTATTTTCCAGGTCAGTGGTTTTTCCCATGAGATATTTCACATTGCCTAATAATCTTTCATTTGTTTGGTTCTGCTTAACAGCATCTTGATATCTCATAAAGTCACTAGCTTCCATTTGCTCCAGTCTAACTCTGAAGGAATGAATCTCCTCAGTGAGCTTTTGAAATTCTTTTTGCATCTGACAAATTTGGCATTTTAAGGCATTCTTCTCCTCATTGCCCCTTTGGGCCTCCTTTGCCATTCGTGTTAGTCTATTTTTAAGGTGTTGTTTTCCTCAGTCAGGCTGTTGACCCTCCTTTCATACTTTTCCTGCATCCTTCTCATTTCTCTTTCCAATTTTTCCTCCACTTCTCTTATTTGATTTTTAAAGTCCTTCTTAAGGTCCTCTATGGCCTGCAACCTGCTCATGTTTTCCCCTGGGGCTTTTGGAGCAGGACTTCTGACCTCACAGTACTCTTCCTGCTCCATGCTTCAAGCTTCCTTGCCCCCAAAGTAGGAGTCTAGGGTTGTGTTTTTCTGTTTAATCTGTTTCCTTTGCCTTCCATGTTGCCACTTAATTACTTGACTTTTGGGCTTGTTGCCACAGTATGGCCTGGTGCCAGACGGGAACTTTCGTCCCAAACATGTGGGGGGGGGCCAACTTCCATTTCTGGGAAGCTGGAAACCCACCCACAACCTCCACCCCAGATCACAATCCAGATCCAGGGAGGTTAAAGCAAGAGTGATTACCTCCCAAGACTGATTGCTGAATCACCCTACAGTTAGCAGGCCAGAAGCTGGAGTTGCCTCTGAAAATTACAAAATGGTGTGTCTCCTCCTTGGCTTTTAGCCCCCTGGGGAGGAAGCTGACGTGTTCCCCCGAATACTGGTCCCAAAATACATAGGGCACTAACCTCTCACTTTATCCTAGGCATGTCTATGTTGATAATTCTGGAGTCTCCACAGCTGCTGGTGTTCTGGCCCTGCTGCCCTGGGGCTAAAACCTTGACTCAGGCAGACCTGTGCTCGGCTCCCTGTGCACTGTGTGCTGCAGTGCTGGAACAGTGCTGGTCCTTCCTGCAGGGCTGCTTGGCTGTCCTCAGTGGGAGGTTAGCTTCTCTGTGTCCTTCTGTGGGTGTTGGGGCTCCAGAAGTTGTTCAGAGTCCCCTTTTACATAGTTTGGAGGTAGCCTGGGGGAAGAGCGGCTAGGACAAGATGTTTCTACTCCACCATCTTGACTCTGCCCTCCTAAAAGCCTTCCTAAACTCTTTCCCTATTTCCTCCTAAGCTCTTCCCCTACTGCAAACTTCTTTTACTCTCAAAGGCACCACCATCTGTCTGGTCTTTCAGTTTTGTACTCTCAGCATTATCCTGGCCTCCTTATTCTCCCTCAAATCATAATCCAGTCATTTGCCAAACCGTGCTCTTTCTCCCTTCACATCTTTTGCATCAGACCCATCTCTGCATTCACATAGCAGTTCAGAACCTCATCACCTCTCACTTAGATTATTCCAACAACCTCCTAATTGTTCTCCCTTTGCCCCAATTCTTTTCTCCCTTTGCTAATTCTTCTCCCCTTGCCCCAATCCATCCTCTATAGTGCTTTCAAAATAATTTTCCTTTAATGTAGATCTTGTCACTCCCCTGCTCAAACAATTCCAGTATCTCCCTATTTTCTCTAAGATAAAATGTAAACCCCTCTCTCTAATTTTTAAATATCATCACTATCTGACTACAGTCTAACTTTCCAGCTTCAATGGACATTATTGCCTTTTCTCTTCTCTCTGTTCAAGACAAATTTGTCTTTTCTTTGTTGCTTGAAAAGTATACTCTACCTCTTACCCCTTAACTTTTCAGTGGCCATCCTCCACACCTCTGCCTCATGGAGTCTTTAAGGTGCACTTCAAACAGCATTTCATGCATGAAAATTTTCCTGATTCCCCCACATGCTAGTCTCTCTCCTAAACTACCTTGTATTTAAGTTCTTTTATGTTTTTTTCTATTTATTAATATATTTATGCTTTATGTATGTTTGCATGTATTTCTCTCCCCAATTAGAATGTAAGCTCATCATGAGTAGAGATTATTTTTTTTCATTCTTTTAGTATGTGCCTGTATATAACAGGTGCTTAATGAATTTTAATCAATTAATTGATTGATTGGTATAAGTACCTTTGCCCAAAAAGAATATTGGATCTGAAGTCTAACAATTTCCAATGAACAAGTAATAGTGACTAATCGAAATATAAATTTTTGATCCATTTTTAAAATAGTTAAGTGCAGAAAGAAGGAAGAAGCATGCAAATTTCCTTCTCTGTAACAAGCAATCATGGAGTACAGCAAAAGCAATCTTTCTGTTTGGTGACCTTAAAGTTATTGAAAAAAAATAAGGCTTGGAAAAATACTGAAATTTTTAGGGATATCTGGATCTTTCCCCTGAGCTAATTTATTTTCATCTCAAGTAAAACTTTCCATGTGTACTTCAGCTTAGTACATAAACTTAGATAATTAAATTCTGAGCAAACATATAAAATCATATAAATTTGAATTTACAATTTTCAAATTAGAATTTATCAAGTTATCATCTAGTAGATATACTGTTTGGTTTTCCAGAAATACATATCTACGTGATTTAAATCTATATGATATTTTGTGAAATTTTGCTTCGAATGTAATTTTCTAGGCTCATGTACTGAGCTAAAGTAGAGATGAAAGTTTTACTTGAGATGGGAACAAATAAATATAATACAATTTTCATTTCCTTCATCCTCTGTCATGGCAAAGTTCTTCCAGATAAAGACCCCATACACACATACACACATATTTTTTTTTTATTTAAATGGTCCAGTTTTTTATTTTCCTTGGTGCACTAAAATTTTATTGTGTACATCTCTAAAAAGCTAATACTACTTCTGTTCTGGTATTTATTTTCTTTATCTTTAGATTCAGTTGATGGCGCTGTTGGCATTTTAGTACACATATGGCTTTTCCCAGCTGTCGTCCTCATCTCTATCTTAAATCCTCGAAGGTGACCTTATTCTGGCAGAGGCTATAAAAGATTCACCAAGCACTGACATGAAGAAAGAGTCTTTGTAAATGGACATTTAAAACAAACTACCAAAGATTCCTCCACTGACTACAGACTCCAAAACAAAACAAAGCAAAGCAAAACAAAACAAAAGAAAACAAAACTAAACGAACAAAAAAAAAAAAGCACTGGGGATAAAAACATCATGGGAGCATAACTTATTCCAAACTACATGTGAAAGGTGATCTTGACATGAATAAAGAAGAGACCTACCTTCAGGGGCTCTCCTGGCTAATAAGAATACAGTTTCATCTGGTTAAACTCTGGGAAAAAAAGAGCTATAGAAAGAAACCCTTGTCAAAGCACAAAGTCATGACTGGTTTTGTTTCAAAAGAATAGTTTGCTTGTTACCTTGGAAACCTAATGGCCTGCCAACAAAAACCTCACAGTAAACAGGGTATGTGAAGAGCTGGCATTTATTTTCCCTTCAAGAAGGTTTTTAGTAGAGAATTAAATAAACGTAGGCCCTTTTGCCTTTGGCTGTTACTTTTTCTTGAAAATAATCCTAACTCAGAGCTTTTTAAGACATTCATATCCTCTCCCCATTCTCTTTTCCCCCACCCCCATGGCTAAGCTAGATAAGTGTATGCTGTCTCTTTTTGCATGCATTATTATCCAGGATGTGATACCTGGGCTTACGTATTACACAGGCTTATCGGAATTTGCTTGCGGCCACTTGAACACCCCAACTAAGTCATCTGTTCTAATGAAGAAACCAAACCACTATCTTTTATAAAATTGCCATGGAAACCAAGTGCCTTCAATGAAACAAGCCTGAAAATTTTTCAACACAGAAGCTTGCACTGCTAAGAGTGGTTTGTGTAAAACTATTTTATAAACAAACTACAGAGGCTAAATGTAATTAGAGGCAAGAAAACAAAATGCCACTTCTGGAGAAGGAAGAACCTAAGTTGCTTCGTAAGCCCTTTCAGATGAGATATTTGTATAACCAGTTAGACAGCCATGGCCTTTCAGCTTATTATCCATTAGAAAATAGCTTCCACTGATACTGGACATGGGAACAATAATCCCCACCCCCATTTATTAAGTGGATCAATCAGAGTAAAAAATTGTTATTTAGACTATTAGGTGGTAAAATACAAAAATGATTTTTTAATGTCCACTTGAAATGGAGTTGGCCCTAACTTTAGATATCCTAGTTTGTTGATTGAGGGAAAAGGAAAGTGTTTGTGATTACAGTATATAGAAACTCTACAGCAACACTGGAACTGAAAAAAAATCTGTCTTTATCCTAATTACTGAGGGTAATATGCCTCTGCCCTTTAGTCAGACTCTGTGCAGATTGTGAAATAATATTTTGTTATTTTGCCAACATTTAAAACAGACAAATACTTTTACAAAAAATTCTGTAAAAAATGATTTTGAGCTACCTGAGGACAAACCATTACCAGTTTGAACTACCAGGATAAACCAGCCAGTTTTCCTATGTATTGTAAATTTCCCTTATATTTGTTGGTTATGAAACTTGATGACCTTTTCCCTTAAATTATTTCAGCTTTTAACTTCATTTTAAAAGACTTTTGTCTAAAGAAGCGTTTCATCATCATTATTATTGTTATCATTAATATATATATTGATAATACCCCAGGGTTAAAAACTGATTATGCAAATAATTGGGATATACATATTAAGGTTTAACATTGAAAATATAAATATAAAAAGCACAAGAAGATGTAGTGAAACAATGACAAGGCTTAATATTTCTTTCAATTCTGTAGAAATGTTTGTGCAAATTAAGTCATTCATCTGAAATGATCATTTTACAGCTATGTTCAATAAAGCCTCTTTCCAGGTAAGGTATGTTAAGATGTATGTGTGTTTGTATGTATATTCAATTATTCAGCAAGCTAAAGATAAACTGATTATTTTTCACTGGTTATATTGTCATTAGATATATCTTTGCATTTCATATACCTTGATGTCTAAGGACAAGAACTTTAGAAAAAAAATTAATATTTTTGAAAACGTCAGTTCTCTCTGCATAGCTTATTAGTAAAATTCTAGGTAAATAGTATTATAGCTGGAAAATATGACATCTTAATTCAGAATATACAGTTATATTTGACTAAGGAGAGAGCCATCTTAAATTCTCAATAAGTATCAGAACTGGGCTGTTAGGAAATCAAAATTTTATAAAAACCAATTTGACTTCTCTAACAAAATTGAAATGAAACCTATTTTTCCATAACATTAATGCTGTCTATCCATGCATCTAATTGATCCCTTATATTGATGAAACCCCTTTTTGATATTGGTCTGAATTCAATGACTTCTTTCTTGCTTAATAAAATATATAAGAAATTTCTTTATGAAAGAGATCATAAGATCTGAACAGATGACTATTTTTTTAGCCAGATATTTCCCTTTCATTTAATTAGCAAAACTGACTTTACTTTAAAAAAAACTGGTAGTAATAAAAATCTCTTTTTGAACCTTCACAAAAGCTTCATAGGTGAACAAGAAAGGACAAAATTAGAGGTGGTTCTTTTAAAAACACACATATATCCAAACAAAACACCAATAATACAAAGATGGTATAGAATATGTCAGTCTAAAGGGCTCTGGATCTCTTAGCTAGACTAGAAGTTGAATAATCATCTCCTTTCAAATCAAAACTATAGTTTATCTACTTTGAAAGCATAGAAATAGGAAACAAGAAACTTTAATTCTTGAAAATGGCAGGTAAATGAATATACCATTTTAATAATTTAGCCTAATGTTACTTTTATAGATAACAAAAATTTTAATGTACTTGGCATAGTTTAACTGACCAACAGGATTAGTATGATCTTTGGTGGTATGAAATAACATGTGAAAAATCTAAATTTTGTCTGAAGCATTTATATTTTATGTAAAAAGTCTCAACAGGGACCTTTAAATCATTGGATTTCCTGGGTGTAGCCTGATAGCTATAATTTCTATATTTACCTGTGCTACTTAATTTGGATATTGCTACATAATTAAATTAGTCTTTGAAAATTTCCAGGATTTAAATAATACATAATTTGACTACTGTTCATCAAAAGGAAGCAAGGAAGATAAAGTAAATATTGTATGTATATGTGAATGTACATACATATGACATTTTCATTAACTATGCTATGCCTAGTGTCACTCATTATTCTCTTTTCCTTTCTCATTTCTTTCTCTCTGGTTCCCCAATCTAGACAATTGGCTCCACTTTTTCTTCCTTTCTTTTAAAAATTTATATCTGTTTAGCCCTATATCATTTCTCTCATTGTGTCATTTGCTATCTATACCTATAGCTATTAAAAAAAATTAATTGTGGTTCTCATGTGCTGAATAGTATAATGCAGATAGTATCGTATATCATAAAAATATAGCAAATCACAAAAATATTTTTAAAAAGTTTGTTTTGGATATGGTATACCACAAAGCACGATAAATTCATAAAACTCATAAATTATTTCCCATTGGTCATTAAATTGCCTTTGAATTAATGGTGATGATTAAAGTCTTTTGGGTTTGGTTTATAAACAAGCTGATTGCATTATATATTATCAGTCTAATAAGTCATCCCATATCTATTTTACAATGTAACAAAATCCCAAATCTAATGGTACTATATTTCACCAACTACACATTTTTATTTTAGAAGCCATATAATTAAGTTGTGTTTTACTAAAAAGGTTTAACATGTGGAAAACAGAATTAATTCAATACCACATTTAAAGATTTGAGTAATTTATATGGATATTAAAGAATTTAAATTTTATATATCCATCTGTTATCGCAAGATATTAGGAAAAAGGTGAGAACATCTGGTTATCTCTTTTATTTTAATGAATATTTTCTTTCTGGTATATATTCATTATCATATTTTTATTTAAGCCTTGCCTTTTGATAGTGTGAGGTATACTGTAGCACTTCAGGCCTGAGCAGGCTTATCTCCAAATACATTTGCCTAATTGACCAGCAAATACATCTCTTAAATTATTTCACACTGTACAACAAAGCAAAGAGTTTACTCTGGTGCTGCTGGATGACTGAAGTCAATTAGTAATTAATGAATTTACTATAAAAACTATAAAATATAAGAATCATCTCAATCTTACTTTTTTCCCTCCAGTGTTCCCTTTCTAACTGACCTCAATTTATGGATTTTCAGGTAGTTTGTTTTTAAAAGTGATGCCCACACTACTTCAAATTTCATCTCACAAGAAAAAAAACAAACACTATGGTGCAATTTGAGGACTCTTCCCCAATGACTGAGGATTCAACTGCAGCGTCAGATGTGACATTGGGATAAATTTTTATTGTACTTCTATGAAAGGTGGAAACATTAATTTACATGGGAATGGGGAGATAAAAGAATTCTAAACCATATGTAAATATATGAAAAATAATGAAAAGGTGCATAATTAATTGATTGAAAACCATGAATCCACTAAAAATTCAGTCATGGGTTATCCTACCATATCATGTATGCATTTTAATTTTATTACATATGATTCAATTTCATTCTGATACATAATATAGTGCTATCAGAATTTAAAAGTTGGAAATGAAAACTTTTAAGAAATGAGAAACTGAAGGTAATATATTGGAAAGAATATTCAGTAGTAAAAGGAATAAATTTTGGAAAATTGATTTTTCATCAGATCAATGAAAAATGTACTTTGTTTTTGAACTGACATAAAATGATAGGAAAACCTGTGAAATAGTTCTCAGTTTGTTCATTTGTGTTTGGATCTAATTCATATTTCATTGATACCCTGGCTCTTAAATAGGAAAATACATTTTTCCCTCTAGTCCCATGTTTAATTTTTTTTAGATATAAGTTTAATCAATCTTACACTGAATTAAATCTATATTTGATTTCTGGTTACATGACATACATGTGTGCTTCTAGATTTGCTTTGCTTTTCCATTGAGTACTTTCCCCCCTCTGTTAAATAGTCTCGGATAGATGTATGTTATTTTCCATTTTTTTTCAATAAATGAAAACATGTTAAATACCATGTTAGTGTTCTGCAGACATTTCTACTATTAATAACTACTAGCAAGAAATTCAATGAATATTTTAGTGACATTCATTTTTTAAAGTTTACGAGGTGTTTTTTTATTATCCAATTTTATCCTAGAGGAACTGTGTGAAGTAGATAAGCAAGTATTATTATATATATTGAGCAAATAATGAAACAAGGGTTAAAATTTTACCTGGGATCTGGAATTTTTTTCTTTTGGCCTAACCTAGGAAGTAACAGTACTGGGATAAGAATCCAGGAGAGATCCATGGTTACATCAGCAAGGGAAACTGAATTAGGACTCAAATTATTGACTCAAATAAGAGGAAGCTTGGGTCCTTGTGTGCACAGTTTTTGGCATATTAAACCTTCACTGCATAATTTTTTTTTTATTTATACCTTAGATTTTGATACACATTGAGCATTTCCCTAAAAAAAAAGGAGAGTGAAAAGGTAATCAATGCACAATATAAATCAGGTATAAGACAAATGATACATACAAACATACATACAAACAGGATACCAAACAAAAGTCTCATAGTGGCCATTTAATAGAAGAATATCTTCATTTAAACTACATTCTGGTAAGTGGCTGGAACTTAGAAACCTAACGTAGTTTGTAGGTCTTATAATGAATTATTTTACATTGAATCTTGATTCTGCACTGCCCAAACATTTCCCAGTACATGTCTGCTATTGTCCTTCTTCTCTTCTCTGACATTGGAGTCTCCTTAGTCTAGGCCCTCATCACAACATGCCTAAACTCTTTACATAACCTTCTGGTAACTCTTCCTTTCTCAAGCTTCGCTCCAACCAAGTCCATTAGTTGACAAACTGATCTTGATAAAGCACAGGTGTGAACATGTTTCCCTACAATCAGTAAATTCTAATGGCTCAATTACCTTATTGGTAAAACTGGAATATTAATAGCATCTACCTCACAGAATTGTTGTGAAGCTTGAATGAGATAATAGACATAAAACATTTTTGTTAACCTTAAAACATTATACATATGCTACGATTCTACTTTTTTCATGATGTACTTCCTTCAAATATTTATTGTGGTCATTGTAGTATAAGTATAAAGATTAAGTGACAATTCTTATTATGATTTGATATACAACAAAGATACCTCTTCCAAATTCTCTTCAAAAAGAATCTGTAAGTCAGTCTTCCCAATACTTCCCTACAACTACCTTCTCTCTTCTGTTTTTGTTTACAGTGAGAATGTCGAGATTAATACAATTAATTTCCCCCTGTGTCTATGCATATGTTGGTCATTGAAAAAAGATGTCACATTTAGCATAACAGAAGTGATTTTCATATTTTCAGATGGTCTAAAAGCTATAGGACTCTGAGCTTTTTCTGCTCACTTTTCTGACATTGTCAGTATCTGTGCAGAAGGGGAGATATCACTGAAAAGCATTCTATACTTTAATTTTGTCATGTATTTCTATAATGAAAAAATATCATCACCAATTAGCTATCCCGCTTGTGGCAAGCATCTTTGTATTTTAGATAAGTGGGTCCTTAAAAGGGAAGGAAAGAATAAGCTTCTATACAGTGCCTACTATGGAATTGACACCGTGCTAAACACTTTACAAATATCTCATTTGATCCTCATGAAAACACTTCACGATACATGGTATTGTTACTCCCATTTTATAGTCAAGGAAACTGAAGCAAACACAACTGAAATTAAGTGCCTAGGGTTATACAGCTAATAAGTGTCTAAGATTGTATTTTGTTGTAGTATTTTGTATATTGTATTATTATTATTTTATTTATTATAAACTTTCAATCTTTCTGATTCCAGGCCCACTCTGTATCCACTATACCACCTAACTGGTTCCTTTAAAACATACATGGTCTCTTCCATATGCTAATGTTAAACATACCTTTATATTAAAAAAAATAAATTTACTACTTTTGAGAGGCAATTCCACAGGTGAAGGTAGAAATTGACTAAATTGGCAGTAGACAAAACTGATGAGTAAATTCATTATGTATAGCCCTATTTTTGTTTAATGGCTTAGTTCTTAGGCCAAGTGCAAGTCTATAAACATTTACTAGGTGCCTTTTATTCCAATGTAAACTAACAAATGTCTATGCTTCATAATAAAAATAACTTTGAGTTATTAATATTATTTTCCACACTGTCAGTAGACATTTGTTACATTTTTGGCTGTGAAACAAATGACATACTGATACCAACTCCAATCCTTGATCCATTTAATTTACAAAGAGAAGTAGAGAATAGTGGATAGAGTAGAATAAGAAAGGCTTGGGGTAAAAAGCACACCTCTGTCACTCACTAGTGTGACCACAGAAATCATCAGGACTGTTTTGAGCAGCTACCTGAGAGATGTGAGGGGGAGGATAACTTCTTTCTACTCCTTCATGCACTCAACCCACTACTCCCAGCCTCCATTAACAATGAGCACATGACAACTAAAGTACATATCTTCCATTAGCAATCCTGCACTGAGATTTGGATGGCCTCTTTTATGTTTGTTCTTTCCTGATCTTTTTTTTTTTGCTGTTTTTTGGAGGGCTGTTGGGGTTAAGTAACTTGCCCAAGGTCACACGGCGAGGTTTTGTTGTTGTTGTTGTTTGTTTGTTTTGTGTGTGTTAAGTGTCTGAGGCCAGATCCGAACTCAGGTCCTTCTGACTCCAGGGCCAGCACTCTACTCACTGCACCACCTAGCCGGCCCTGTTCTTTCCTGATCTTAAGGAAAACACCACTATAAGATAGAAGTGTCCAGGTTTTGATGGGGAAGGGGACATTGTATTTTTGAGAAGTCCAGGTATCAGATAAAATTAGAGATGAAGGGCAGAAGGAGGTTATTCCCTAGCAACTACTCCAGTGGTCTTAGAGAGGATGACCAATGGCAAGAGGATTAGACCAAAACTCAGCCAGCAAGCATTAATCATGCATGTATTATTCAAAGGTGCTATGCTAAGTGCTGAGAATATAAAAAAGGCAAAATACAGTCTCTGCTTTCAAGGAGTTTACAGTCCAATGGGAAGACAAAATGTATGTACAAACAAAATAAATGCAGGATAAATTAGAGATCACATAAAGAGGCAAGGCCTCAGCTTTAAGAAGGATTAAGTAAGGTTTCTTTAGAAGATTGAATTTTAGCTATAACTTGAAGAGAAGTCAGAGGTGGAGGTGTTGAGGGAGAGAATCTTAGGTTTGGACTCAACCAGAGAAAACTCCCAGAATCTGGAGTTTTCTGTGAAAAACATGAAGTAGTCCTATGTCACAGGATCATAGAAGACATGGGGATGAATAAAGTCTAAGAACACCAGAAAGGTATGAGGGAAGTATGTTATGAATGACTTTGACCACCAAAGTATTTTGTATGGGAGTAGGTATATGGGAGCTGGATAGTCTGCTTTTGATTCAGGCAGTCATTTTGGCAAGATAAGTGAGTACCATTAATTTAAAATAGGTGGTCTTATTCCTCTAAAAAAGCACTAGAATTGTCAGAAAGTCCCAAAATAAGAATGTTGAAACCCCCCGGAAGAACACAGGGCAGCAACTAATAGGCAGCAACTATTGTGGTTGTTTAGTTACTTTAGTCTTGTCCAACTCTTCATGGTCACATTTGGGGGTTTTCTTGGCAAAGGTACTGGGGTGGTTTTCATTTTCCTTCTACAGCACATTTTGTAAATGAGACAAACAGGGTTAAGTGACTTGCCTAGGGACACACTGCTAATAAGTGTCTAATGCCAGATTTGAATTGAAGTCTTACTGACTACAAGCCCAGCAATTCTATTCATTGTGTCACCTAACTCCAACTTTCTAGTCAACATAGAATGATTGCACTCATACTAGGACAATGCAGTCCCATGGACTCTAAGATATTAAACTCTCTGAGATGCCAAAAAATGCCCTGAAGATCCAGTACTCTGGACCTTCCTGAATCCAGGCATGACTATTACCAGGAAATAAAGGTTAACCCAAGAAATGAGGATGCCCAGGTGAAGATCAACTAGAAGTTGCCACATAACACAAAAGTACAGTAGGGAGGCAGATCATAATCATGGAACAAAGCTCTAATTCAAGAACTAAAGCTGAAGATATGAATATATCAAAGAAAATACAAACAAATGAAAATCATTTAAAATTTAGATATCCCCAAAGGGAATAGAGTAATTCCATAAAAAAAGTAACTTGGGGAGGGGAGGTAAGAAGCCTTACCCAATAAATGAACTCTCTGAAAATTTTAATGGACAAAAAATCCAATGATTCCATTCAGGCAATACAGTAGCCCCAAATCAAAATATCAAAACTATTTTATATATGAAAAACTAATGTTTCTGACATTAAAAACAACTGACCTGGAAACAAGTAAAGGAGAGATAATTTAGGAATCATTTAACTTGCTGAAAATTATGATTTTCAAAAAGCCTCGACATTATTCTTTCAATAATCATAAATGAGAACTGCCCAGGTGTATTAGAACAAGAGGAGAAAGTAAACGTAGGAAGAATACAATGATTACATCCAGAAAAGAACCTAAAGGGAAAAATCCCAAGAATGCTATAGCAGAGTTCTCATACCAAAAATAAAAGAATGAATAAATTAGTGAATAGATGGATAAATAGATATTGAAAGCATTCAGAAAGAAGGCATTCAAGTACTAAAGAACTATAGTCAGGACCACATGAATTTTGATGGCTTTCACTGTAAATGAAAGAAGATCTTGGAATACAATATTACAAAGTTTAGAAAAAACTAGACCCAAGAGTATCTTATCATACAAAGCTGAGTATAATACTACAGAGGGAAAAAATGGATCTTTAATACAATAGAGGACTTTCAAGTATTTCAGATGAAACGGAAAGAAATGAGTACAAACTTTGAAATACAAATATAATAATATAGAAAACACTAGGAAATTAAATGCTACTAGAGAAATTGGGGGTGGGGTTGTATGATTTCTCATAATTGGGGTGTGTGAAAAGAAGAGTACACAAACAAACATACAGGAAATAAAATTTGGGTAAGTAAAAATTAGATGAACCTCAATTTTATAGACAAATGAAAGTAAATTTGTTTGAGCATTTAGAAAAAATAGTATGATAACATTGGGCTGACATTCTAAATGAAGGAGAAGAAACTAATGTCTTTTCAGAAATTTAGTATTTTAAGGATATTGAGGAAAATAAATTAAAAACAAATAAACATATGGGGAAGATTGGATATGTTGTGGGGGTTCAAAGACAGGAAATAAAGAGAAAGGTTAAAGAAGTGACCTAATGTAGAAAGGGAAAAAAGAATTTGGAGATTGCTCTTTCTCATACTTGGAATCTAGAATTCTCATTGCACTCAGACAGTCAAGTCAGTATATTTCAGAAAGTATATTTCAACTTGCATGGTTTGTTTAGTGTTCCACAGTACTAATGGTACTGTGACTCAACCCCATGAAGAGCCATAGGTACAAGGGGAGCAGGTGGGCAGGCAAAGCTGCCATGTGTACACATGACATGGCATGACGTGCAACTTTCTGATTTTAATGTATATTCTAGAGTATTCTGTGCATCTCAATCTTGCACCAAAGACAGTTTAGTAACAAATGGTTTTTAAGTAATACCTACACATTAAAAAAATAACTCAAATAATGAGAGTGGCCAAAAAAATGGCATAAAATCTGTGATGATTATGAGGTGAAATACGGTACAATCTGAATTCACAATAAAGTTAGTACAAGTAACACTTGGTTTTAAAAGCTTGAATAGCTTTACTTATCGATTTTTACAAATGTTTTATGTTCCACAAAGAAAATTGCATAATGATATCAGATAGAATTTTTCTGATGTCAAAGGAAATATAAAAGGTGCTTCCCAGCTTATTCAATGCATAAGTAAGATGTATACAAGAAGCTATTGGTGGTATTAAATAAAATGTCTGTAAAAATTTACCTGAAGGAAAATGCACTTATTTTGTGACCCTAGAAATTTAAAAAAAAATTGTCAATAATTTCTGTAGATACTTACACTTGAGTAATTGGAATACAGTGCTATACTCACAATTCACAGAACTCTATTTCATAAAAGTAGAACTCAATGTAGATACAGTGAGCTAAAGAAATTAATCTTTAGAGTTACACTTTTTTTGGGCTAGATCTTTGATTTATTTGAAAGTCACATTGTCCAGTTGCTCAAGGGGACAATGAATGTAATCCACTGGAAACCTGGCTGGTTTCATCTTAACCAGTTTAGCTCCCCTCCACCAAGTGTTTATTACACAAAAGACAATCAGACAGGGAATAATCATATTTATCAAATAAAGCAGTAGAAAAGTAATTGAGGAAGCTGTTGATTAGCTTAGATAAAAGAATGGGAATTATATCATCTAAGTTAACCTTTAAGTGTTAAGAGGGCATCTGTTACTTGGGATCAAGATAAATTCTGAGTTCAACTGAGGAAAGAATGATCTCACCTAATAAATCCACTCTTAGTCTATGAGGGTTTAGGCCCTGGAATCAAAGGTCATTTTGAGATGCCAGTTTCTGCCACATGTATATGATTCCAGAAGCCATTCAAAATTTATGTCTTCTCTCCTCATCTCAACTTTCTCTGCTAGTCAGGTGTCTGATCTACAAGCACACAGTTTTGTGGGCTCAGAGATCTCCCATCTAGTTGGAATACAATCTCTCTAAATATATACACAGTATTATATAATGAATAGACAAAAAGTCTTGTGCATTTCCTGGTATAAGATAGTATTGCTTTCTACTATTTAAAAAATAGTTAGATCTTTTCTATGGATCAGATTAGAAAATCCAAATTAATGTCTGCATGCTATAACATCTATGTGTAGGTATATCTAACAGTTATGGTGGTATAGAATTGTTTGACTAAAGAGGAAAACAACTCCTTCACTCTGCCCTTCACTCTTCTGTTGGGTAGAGTCACTCTCATGAACTCCTTTTAGGCAGCTCCTTAGGAGATACTTTCCCCTTATTAAATGTCATATATTTCACTCCCCAATCATACTCATGGCAAGGAATGGGGGGAGTTGTACATCTTTAACCTACTTCAGAAGAGAACATCAGGGAAAGAAGGGTATTACTAGCAACCATTATCTGAATGAAGTAATTCTGCTTCTCTACTTACCAAACCTCATCTCACAGGAAAACCATTGACTTGGATTGTACCTAGGTTGACTTTTTACCCTCAAGGAGACTCACTTAACCTTTTTTCTACTTTCAATAATAAGAATATTAACATGTTTTCATAAAATATTTTAATTTGTCTTGAGTTTCCAGTTGTGATCCCAGAAAATCACCTTATCACCTAGAGACACTCTCTCTCTCTCTCTCTCTCTCTCTCTCTCTCTCTCTCTCTCTCTCTCTCTCTTCTCCCCCTATCTCTGTCGCCCACATTCCCTTTCTTCTTCCCTCTCCCTCCCTTCCTCTTTCTCAGCTATTTACAAAGGGTCATTTTAATTTTGCTTAAAACATTAAGATTCAGGGGATTCAACATTCTCAGTGACTTAATATACTGGAAGATTTTTGTTTTGTTTTTCTTTTAAGACTAGGAAGAATTGTTGATTTTAACATGCTACTTACAATTCCTCCTCCCATCACTTTACTTCTCACTGCTATCTTATTTGAAGCTTTAAAATTATACACACATACACACATATGTGTTTGTGGAGAGAGAGAGAGAGAGAGAGAGAGAGAGAGAGAGAGAGAGAGAGAGAGAGAGAGAGAGAGAGTCAGGTTTTGAGAGTATGGAGAAGCATTCTCTCTCTCTTCCAATCCAAACAATGCAGAGGCCTGATGAGCCTACTTCTAGCCATTAGTAACTATAGAACTAGTACTTTCTGGTAACAGAGTCTTCTAGTTGAAAGAAGAGACAGAAGAGACAGACTAAATGACTCATGCTTTGTCAAGTTGAAATTGAGTGTTTATACCAAATAAAAATGGATTACTCCCTCTTTTGGACTTTTTGCTTCCTTTAGTTCCTGGCAGTGAGTGAGGTAAAACTTCTTTGAATGATTTAGTGAGGGAAAGGACCACTATCTCCCACCCAATAACCATATGCACATCCAAGAGCATATATATTGCCTCTTTTTCTTTTGTGTTAATTTTTTCCTGATTGTAGAGGAACTTTGAGAGGGGAGTATCCAGCTGACTGGGAGATCCATTAGAACTACCAGTGGTTTGACCATCAACCAGAATTAGTACCAAAGTCCCAAGGAGTGGTAGTAGTTAATGACAGATGAACCACTTGCAGTTGGAGGTGAGAAGACATCCCTCAAAAACAGAAGCAGCTGCAGGGATTCAAGACTCCTCTTGCCAGAGAGAAATGCTGGCTATTAATTCCAGAAAACCACGAATTCTTGTAGCCTAGTATAGAGCTTTACCTAAGAGAAGCCTCATGAGAACTCTATGAAGGAAAAAAAGGACATGCTGAAGCAGGTGTTGGGACACATCCCATAACAAATCTTCTCCCCAATACATATGCCTTGATACCATTACACTTTAAGTTTAAGTCCATTCTCTTCAGGGACTTTGTGTGTGCCAGGAGAGTGTGTGCTCTGGTTTAGACTAGTTTTCTTATTATGCCTTTTGAGTAAATCCCTTTTCAATGTTACAATAGAATTCTACAGATTGATGGTAAAGAGGAATACACTGGGATGGGGACTTGTAATGATGGTGGTAGAAACTAATCCCTTAGATGATATCTAGAATTTTAAGGAGAATATTATCCATTGGATTTAGAATCTGACTTCAGCAAACACACACACACAAACACACACACACACACACACATTTCTCTCAAAAATTTCTACTGATTTTGTAATTGCCAATAGTCTTTTCTCAGTCCTCATCTCTCTTCATCACTATTTATTAATATTGTTG
The DNA here is from genome assembly GCA_011680675.1 of Gymnobelideus leadbeateri. Classification (NCBI taxonomy): domain Eukaryota; kingdom Metazoa; phylum Chordata; class Mammalia; order Diprotodontia; family Petauridae; genus Gymnobelideus; species Gymnobelideus leadbeateri. The sequence continues at coordinate 7,912 of WOXC01007318.1, read as the reverse complement.
CCCACCCATGCTTCTAGATCACCATAACCTCCCTGAGTTTTCATGATAAAGTTCTCTCTATTTATCTTCCCGGTTCTTCTACCTATCTGTCCACTTCTTAATATCTTTTGCTGGATCATTATCTATATTCCACCCACTATGTGGATATATACCAGAGTTCTAATCTGGATCTTCTTCCCTTTTTTCTCTATACTTACCTGATCATCACATTAGCTCCAGTCAATTCAATTACCATATCTATGGAGATGACTCTCAGATCAATATATACAATTCTAGTTTCTCATCTGAGTTCCAGTCCAATATATCCAGATTCATATTATGTTGCAGACATTTCAAACTGTGTTCAAAACAGAACTCATTATCTTCTCCCATAATTCACCCTTCAATTTAATTTTCCTGTTTCTGTTGAAGGTACCTCTATTACCCCATCACTCAAAGTCACAGCTCTTACCCCCTATTACATGAACTACTTTAACTGCCTCCTAATAGGTCACTCTTCTAATAATCTCTATCCCTCTTTATCTTCCAAATTTCCATCAAATTGATAGTCCTCAAACAGAGCTCTTTTCCTCTCAAGAAGTTTCAGTAACCCTTTACTAACTCTAGAATAAAATACAGACGTCTCAGTTTGGCATTTAAAGTCCTTAAAATTTTGCCTATTCTTCCCTTTTAGGCTTAGTGGACCTCTCTTTCAAAAAACTCTACATTCCAGCCTAACTAATTTATTTATTATTCTCAAATATAATATTCTATCTTTGGCCCTATGTATTTATAGTCTGTTTTTTGTGCTTAGAATGACCTACCTCTTCACCTCCATCTCATAGAATCTCTTGTTGATTTCAAAGTTCAACTCAAGTGTCAGGTCTTACATAAGATTTACTATGATGTCTACATTTTCTAATCTCAATTTCCCCTACCATAATTTCTCCTGCTCTAAATTATTTTGTATCAGTGGCCTGAATTTCTACAGATCAGATCAGAATAAAACTACCAGCACTCATCAATGAGTTAAGCCAAAATTCCATTCCAATTTCTTTCTACCCTTGAATCATTCTGAGGAAGCTCCTAATACTTTGAAACCTGACCAGTCCCTTTCTTTTCTGTGTCCCTCACATTTCCTAGAAAGATAAATGGGAGAAGGAGAGGGATAAACCCAAGATGCAACATTATTTAGATAGACTTTTTGCACCATTGCTTGTAATTAGATATACCAACACCATTCTACATATAATAACTTAGTGCAGAAAGACTTGACTCTTCTGAATGATTCAGAAAGCCCTTGGTCCTCATGGAGAGGGATGATGGCAAAAGGAGAAAGATAATGTTAAATATGCACGAGAGAAGATTGGCTATTGAGACAGGAAGAATCGTCCATTCCATAGATACTAAAAGGAGTAACTTTACTTTTTGGCTTTTTTCTTCTTCCCTTTGGAATATATAGGGTGCAATATCTCCCATGAACTTTGCCCAGCCAAAATGGGAACTTCTCACACATGATGACTAGAGCCTACTCCAGTTGGCTTATCATTTCATCTTGACTTGAATCAAGATCTCAGGCCTCTAGCTACTTCTTCTAATTAATGTTTCTTTTCCTAAGTGTAGGTACACAAACAGCATTCAGGAAAGATGAACTTTTCAAGAGTCACTATTTCAAGAGTTTAGAAGTTCCTGAGTTTTCTCAATTGGTTCTTATGGCACTACAAGGTAGATAATGGGCCCTCCTAAAGCTGCCACAAAACATCTCATCTCAGAGTAGAGACTGACTATGAGAAGAAACACAATCCCTGACCTGGTTGGCCAAAAGACTAGGAAAGAATTGTTCTGATTAAGCAGATTTGAGATCAAAGTGAAATGGATATTCTATAATCCCACTATGTGCTCCATGTTTTAAGTGTTAAATTTGTAGAAAAAATAAGAGTTATAAATTACGACTTTGTCAGTGTTCACCTAATAGGAGTGAACAGGAGAGTCCATTCAATATCTATAGAACCTAGAACCTAGAGTTACTCCTGGTAGGTCACATATTTTATTCCTCAGAACTACATTGGGATGATGTGTCAAACTTTGATTCCCCCCTTGGAAGAATTACCTGCTAAATGAAAAAAAGCATTCCACTCAGCGGATTTTAAAAAATATTGATTCTCCTCTCCTTAGATGGCTGAGAAATGAAATTAGTCTACTTGTGTTGTTCAAGGGTTAGTGACCTACTTTAGAGGGAAACATCGAATGCCCCCAAAACAACTGGGTCCAGCACTTTTCTATTTTATGAAATTGTATCATTTGTTGGAATTTCTTATGCTATTTGATTGTGTTTAAATAAATCTAATAATCTTAATGGTGAAATGTTAAAAACTATTAATCTGGGGTGTATAAAGTTGGTGATGTTGAATCATGACCATGATAATTAAATTCAAACAAAAGGAAATAGGGGTTTGAAGGAGATGATGAGACAAGCTTCCATTAGTTAAACTGTGATCTATATGTTCATAGATCTGTGTATATAGATCTATATTCATAGATTGGTTTATCCCCTGATCTATAGTCCACCCCACTGATTTTTAATTGATTGTTTCCAATGGTATGCCCAAGAGACATCTCAACTCACCATGTCCAATATTGAACTCATCAACTTTCACCTCAAACCCTCTCCTCTTCCAGATTTTAATTTGTCAAAAATACCACCATCCTTCCTCTTAGCCAAATTCATAATCTTGTCCTTACCTTTAATCACTCTCCCTTACCCCACATATCAAATCAGTTGCCAAATCTTTCCATTTCCACCTTAACAGTATCTGTTTCATCCAAGCATTTATCTTGACTTAGCTAAGGCACACATCATCCCTTAGCTAAACTGTTGTTGACAGCTTCCAAATTGACCTTCCTGCACCCTAGTCTATTTCATACATTTCTATCAAAGTGATTTTCATGAAATTTTTATCTAATCAAGTCATGACTCTACTCAATCAACTAGAGGGTCTCCCAATTACCTCTAGAATCAACTGTAAATTTCTATATGTAGCTTTTAAATCCCTTCATAATCTGATCCCAACCTATGTTTCTAACATCTTTGGACTTTACTCCCTAACCAGACACTGCAAACAAGCCAACCTGTCCTTTTGCTATTCCTCATACAAGATACTACTGTATCCTTTATAGCCTCTGTCCCGGTTGTCCCACATACTTGGAGTGTACTCCCTGCTAACATCCACCTTATAAAAATCCCTCTCTTCATTTAAGATTGAGTTCAAGCAACATCTTCTACGTGAAGATATTAATGATCTCCCTAAATCTTTATTTTTATTACCTTAACCTCCCTCTCAAACTACCTCATATTTACCAACTTTATGCTGTATAAATTTTAATATGCACTTGTCTTCCTCATTAGAATGTATTCTCGGGGTGACTAGGTGGTGCAGTGAATAGAGCACTGGCCCTGGAGTCAGGAGGACCTGAGTTCAAATCCAGCCTCAGACATTTACTAGCCATGTGACCTTCGTCATTTAAGTCATTTAAGCTCCAATTGCCCTAGTTTCCCCTCGTCCAAAAAGCAAAAAAAAAAAAAAAAAGAAGAAGAAGAATATATGCTCCCCAAAGGCAGTTATTGTTTTATTCTTTGTGCTTATATTCCCAGAAACAAGCATAGTGCCAAGGATATAGTTGTTGCTCAGTCATTTTTCAGTCACATCCACCTCTTCCATGATTTCCCTTGAGATTTTCTTGGCAAAGATGCTGGAGTGGTTTGCTATTTTGTTCTCCAGATCACTTTGTAAATGAAGAAAGTGAGGCAAAAAGGATTTGTCATGGGTCTGACAGCTAGTAAATGTCTGAGCCTGGCTTTGAACTCAAGAAGAAGAATCTTCCTGACTCCAAGCCCAGTGTTCTCTCATTGAACCACCTAGCTGCCCAAAGATACAGTAGCCACTTGATAAAAACTTGTTGATTGAGTATATTTAGCAACTTTTTATTTATTTATATCTAATGCCCATATTTATTCTGTTTATGTATGTTTACACACATATTTGTTTTTACCATCAGTATATAAATTCCTCTTCTGCATGGATTGTTTCATTATTTGTATTTTTCTGTTACCAGCACCTGGTACATAGATGGTAATTAATAAAATTTCATTGATTAATTATACATCTTTTGTTAATTTTTAATATTTCCAAATGCCATGTGCTTGACTTGGTATCTGGAGCAGTGTCTGGCATATACACTGTATTAAATAAATGCATTTTTGATAATTCTAAGTATATTCAAGACCTAAATGAGGATAGTTCCCTGGTAGTTTAAATTCAAGAGTAGAGTAAAAGAAGACACTCCTTCAATAGTTATTGAAAAGAGATTTACTTAGCTTTAACACTAGAAGGACTAAGGTGTATCAATTGATGCCACACACACACACACACACACACACACACACACACATATATACATATATATATGCAAAGAAAATAGAGGTAAGATGAAAAAAATTTGCCTCAAAATAAAATTATTATAATAAAATGTTTGGGTCAATTGATGCACCTGGTTCTTTCAGTGTTATTATAGAACGGACACTCAATAAGAGTAATACTTAGCTTGGGTAGACCAGTCACTTACACATGGAAGTGCCTCTGATGAGTCGGGAAAATGTCAGTGACTCTCACAACTCCAAAGTATCAATAAATTATGAAGGGTTTCTACTCCAGTATGGAGAGGAAAAGGTTATTTTTATTCCCTTTACAACATCCTAAATACTAAACCAAGTCCATAAGACCAGAAATCACTGGGAAATTGTATTAAGGGAGTTATAGCTTGAAACAACGATCTAAGTCAATCAAGTCCCAAAAGAAATGCCAGAGGGAGAGGCATCTGATAGATAGTGATCTTCTTATATCCTACCCATCCTTTGGTAGCAAGTTCCTAAGGATCTTCTAGAGGGCATTCCACTATTTAAATTGTGTGTGTGTTTGTGTGTGCGTGCCCATGTGTGTGAATGTGTATGTGTGTGTTTGCTAGACTTCATCAGCATGAAAATCCTGGCATAGACATTACTAAAGGAGAATAAAGGAAAAGAAAAAACAAAATAACAACAAAATGAATTCAAAAGTCCTTTTAAAGGAGTACCAGAAAGGATAAAAATAATGTCAAAAATGAAGAATAGAAATAATAAGCTTTTTTCTTCTCTCTTTGGGAGGACTAGACTTCATCTCAATGAACTGGTCCATATTGTGGGCAATGGTGTTGCCAAATTTTGGGAGTTTGCAGTCGTTCTCCTGATGTAAGGGAAGAACAATGAATAGGAGGAACACCAAGGGCATCAGGGACATAGCACAGATGATGACACCTGTGACAAATTGTTCTTCTAATATAAGATACCAATGATGATGAAGAGTGGCACATCATGGCCACAGCACACACCTCTAGCACTGTCATTGATTTTTCATCATGCATTAGAGTCTTCCATTGTAGAGTGACTAAAAGTTCATAAGCATCTTGTATGCAAGAAGTCCTCAAATCTAAATTGATACAAATGCCCTTGTTACCACTCATAACTCCTTGACCTATACCCTAAAAGCTTCTCTTTTTTGGCAACCTCACGTAGGAGATGTTTGATCCTATAGAAGGTACATAAAGATTGTCCCTCACCTCCATCCATGAACTCAGGATTGCTACCAAGTTGACTAAGGGAATTACTTTCTTCCACATGAATTCATAATTGCCATAGTTATGCAAAGACATTTTCACCTCCTTGTGTCATCAGAAAATAGGGCAACAATTGTGCTCCATGTTCCCTCAGTCCTTCTCTGGGGAGTAGTTATCAATTTTCCCATTCTAGGGGAAAAGCAACCTGACAATGGAAGAGGACCTGAGCCATTTCCCCTAGTTGTGTGGAGAATCCAAAGAAAGCAGAGACTTTGAGGGCCAGGGGTAGAATGAGGAAAGACTTGAAAGAGTCATCCTGAATCCAGTAAAAGTAGTCGATCCATATCAAATACATCTTTCAGGAGGCTAGAAACAAAATTAAAAAAAAAATACCTCTGGGCTGGAAAGTCATTTGGTGGTGATTTATTGAGGGCATGGATTCTGGGAGGAATGACACTCAGCTAAGATAGTCAGTCTGAGCTTGGAAAAGTTGTCATTTCAATGATCTCAATTGCCTGAGTTTAAATGGTACAAGAGGTGAAAAATCAAGAGAATGTGAAGGTGGTTGGTCTGATTTGGAGCTTCTATCATGATGAAGTTGATTCCCTGATAGGTGGCTATGATGTATTCTCCATAATGAAAGAGAGAGTTTTAATTAGTTGTTTATATTAGAGTTTTAATGGTTGCTGCTACAGTGACAATCCTGCCTGATATATCAATGTCATAACTTAAATAGATATCAACCATATTTAAGGCTCAGGTCCTCTTCCATTGTCTTGGCCTACTATGGGAGGAAACTAACATAATCTATTTGCCTGTATGAGGCTGCTAGGAAAATACAAATTATTATGCCATGATAGTCCTTCAGAATTGGTACTCTGTATGACACCAGGGACATATCTGGGCTATGGTTTTCTTGTGTTAGGAGAACATATTGTTTTGCATCCACTGAAATGTGACTTCATTGCCTTCATTTACAGATTCACAATAGATCCAATCCACAACATCTGCTGGTCATTAATCAGTTTAGCTAAGGATACCTGATATGTCTGATAGCCACAGAAAAACCTTACCAAAAATGTTCTCAAAGACATCAGTAAAATCCCTTTATTATTTCCCAAAGGGAAGGGTTTTTATAGTCTAGTCCTGTTCTTTCCAGGCTCCAGACCACTTAGTTAGACCCATTGTCACTGTTCAGAAATTAAAGTATATAATGATCTCTCCATTTCTTAAGACCCTCACACATGCCAACCATACACCCCACAGAAGGAATTACCAGAATCCTTATCCTTCAGTCTGTACCTTGTGATTCATATATTTCTGGAAGCACGAAGTAGGAAGAACTGCCAGGAAAATAGATAGAATGTTGCTTCTCAAGAACCAGGTCCTCGGGGACAGCTAGGTGGCGCGGTGAATAGAGCACTGACTTTGGAGTCAGGAGGACCCGAGTTCAAATTTGACCTCAGACACTTAACACACACACACACACACACACACACACACACACATTATACACATATACATATATATGAAAAGAAGAGACCCTTCTGATCTCTTTTTTATGGTACAAATATCATCATGAGACCTCAGGGAGAGATAAGGAAGAGAATTTTATAAAATAATTAATCAATAAACATTTATTAAATGTTTATCATGTGCCAACCTTTCTGCTAATTGCCAGGGATACAAAAAGAAACAAAAGATCTCACAATCTAATGGGGGGAAAAGAAGCAAACAAATATACAGGACAAAGAGGAAATAATCAAATAAAGAGAAAACAATAATAATTTAGTTTTGTTTTTTTTTTTTTTTTTAAGAACTACCACTCTGTTTTGGGAAATAGAGCTCACAATGCAGCTTAAACTGATCAATCAAAATTCTGAGAATGTTCACAATCACTGGACCTTAAGTGAAGCTAATCAAAAATGGCAGAACCTGTTCCCATTACATAACTCTGGTTCTGCACTTTAGGGTAGGCAGTCACAACCCCCAAAGACTTGATTACAGAATTGTTGTATTGTGGGACTCACAGGTTCCTCATGGGAAACCAGCAATTGATTGTTTGTAATCCATCTATCTCCTCCTTATCCACTTATTTACATATATAATCTGTGCTTTTTCTTCAACTAAGAGAATATTCCTTACTCTGAAACTAATTAATTAAACTACTTGATTACTGGCACTCTCTTCTCTAGGCCTGCTTTGTGAGTCTCCAATCATTCTCTGGTTAGAGACTGACTCAGTAAAAATACTGTTAACAGAAGGTAGAATTATATCTGAGACT
>WOXC01007317.1:0-49941 GCA_011680675.1 Gymnobelideus leadbeateri | reverse complement strand
CCGGGCCTTCAACCAGCTGGTGGAACCCCAGAACACCAGCAATTGTGGCGATTCCAGAATTATCAGCACAGATATGCCTAGGACAAAGTGAGAGGTTAGTGCCCTATGGACTTTGGGACCAATATTTGGGGAACACATGGCTTCCTCCCCTGGGGGCGAAAAGCTGCTGAAGAAACAGCTGCACAGAAGCCATTTTGCAGTGTCAGTAGTGGCTCTAGCTCCTGGTCTGCGAACTGTAGGAAGATCCAGCAATCAGTCTGGGGGTTAATCGCTTTTGCTTTAAACTGCCTGGATCTGGATTGTGGTCTGGGGGGGAAGTTTGGGGTGGGTATCCAACTTGCCAGAGTGGGTGGAGGCTTTACAGAGGCCACCCAACTGGCGGAAGTTGTGAAGACCCCACATTTGGGCGGAAGCTCCCCTGTCTGGTGGCAGAGTCCTACTGTGGCAACAAGCCCCAAAATCAAGTAATTAAGTGGCAACATGCCTAGGCAAATGAAACAAAATAAACAGAAAAGTTCAACATTGGACTCCTATTTTAAGGGCAAAGAGGCTCAAAGCATGGAGGAGGACTGTGAGGTCAGAACTCCTGCACCAAAAGCCCCAAATGAAAATACAAGCTGGCTACAGGCCATAGAGGACCTTAAGAAGCAGATAAGAGAAGTGGGGGAAAATTTGGGAAAAGAAATGAAAAAGATGCAAGAAAAGTATGAAATGACAGTCAACAGCCTGACTGAGGAAAATAACACCTTAAAAAATAGACTAACTCAAATGGCAAAAGAGGCTCAGAAAGGCAATGAGAAGAATGCCTTAAAAAGTCGAATTTGCCAGATGGAAAAAGAATCTCAAAAGCTCACTGAGGAGATTCATTCCTTCAGAGTTAGACTGGAGCAAATGGAAGCTAGTGACTTTATGAGAAATCAAGATGCTATTAAACAGATCCAAACAAATGAAAGAATAGAAGGCAATGTGAAATATCTCATGGGAAAAACCACTGACCTGGAAAATAGACCCAGGAGAGATAATTTAAAAATTATTGGACTACCTGAAAGCCATGATCAAAGAAAGAACCTAGAAATCATCCTTCAAGAAATTCTCAAGGAAAACTGCCCTGATGTCTTAGACCCAGAGGGCAAAATAGAGGTTGAAAGAATCCACAGATCACCTCCTGAAAAAGATCCCAAAAAGAAAACTCCCAGGAATATTATAGCCAGGTTCCAGAATCCCCAGATCAAGGAGAAAATACTCCAAGCAGCCAGGAAGAAACAATTTCAATATTGTGGAAACACAATCAGAATAGCACAGGACCTGGCAGCTTCTACATTGAGGGATCGAAGGGCATAGAATATGATATTCCAGAGGGCAAAAGAGCTGGGAATGAACCCAAGGGTCACCTACCCAGCAAAACTGAGTATCTTGTTTCAGGGGAAAATATGGTCATTCAGTAGAATAGAGGACTTTCAAGCATTCTTGATGAAAAAACCACAGTTGAATAGAAAATTTGACATTCAGACACAAGAAGCAAGAGATGCTTGAGAAGGTAATCAAGGAAAAGAAATCAAAAGGAACTTATCAAAGTTGGACTATTTACAGTCCTACATGGAAAAACAATAACGGTGTTTGATGAAACCTTTCTCATTATGAAAATAATTGAAGAAGGGTACATGGCATATGCACAGGTATACATGGATAGAGGGCTCAGGTTGAATTTGATGGGAAGGGATGATTATTATTTTTTTTTGGAGGGCAATTGGGGTTGGGTGACTTGCCCAGGTTCACATGGCTGGGTTTTTGTTTGTGTGTTGGGTGTCTGGGGCCGGATCCAAGCTCGGGTCCTTCTGGCTCCGGGGCTGGCTCTCTGCTTGCTGCGCCACCTAGCTGCCCCAAGGAATGGATGATTCTTAAGGGGTGAAGTCAAGAGGTGAGAGAGGAAAGTGGCAAGAGGAGATGGAGAGAGACAAGGTAGGGCAAACTATCTCATGTAGAAGAGGCAAGGGGAAGTAGTTGCAGGGGAGGGGAAGAACAGGAAGGCAAAAAGGCAAAAGCATATTCTCATTGAAGTTGGCTCAAGGAGAGAAACACATACATACTAAATGGAATATCTTACCCTCACTCACTCTCCTGAATAGGGGAAAGGGGGATGAGAGGGGGGATGATGGAGGAGAGGGCATTCTGGGGAGAGGGGAGGTTAGAAGTACCCACTATCAAAGAGGGACAGGATCAAAGTAGAGAATGGACCAGGTGGGAGGTGAGACAGGTGGGAGGGAAATATAAGCAGTCTTTTACAATATATCTACTATGGTAATGTTTTGCATAGATATACATGTGCAACACATACTGAATTGCTTATCTTCTCAGAGGGAATGGGTGACAAGGGAGAAAGGGAATGGATTTGAAAATCGAAGTTTTTAAATTAAATATTTCATAATATGTCCCGGCAGTGGGGCCCAGAGATTCACCTTGCCCTAATGGCAAAGTCGAAGGGGGTATGGGAGAGAGCAGATTGGATGAGGGGATATCTAGTGGGACTGCTATTCTGCGGTGGTGGGTAGGGAAAAAATGGGGGAAAATGTAACTCATAATCTGGTGGAAATGAATGATGTAAACCAGAAGTTAATAAAGCATTTGTTTAATTAAAAATAAATAAATAAATAAAATTGGACCATGAGCAATTCATTCCTTTATTTTAAGCTGTATCCTGTCATCCTTATTTCAAATGGAAATACTCTTGAATGGGGTATCATAAAATCCTGTAATGGAAATGCAGATTTGAAGATCTTCCCTGCCCCTAGGCCCTTTGATTGGCTTAAGTGACTCTGAGAACCTTCTTTAATTTGAAAATTATACTCTGCCCCCTAATAGGCTGAATGTGGTCACATGGAGCCTGTGGTAGGAGGCTAGGTTTTCGGGAATGACCACACCTTGATATTTTGTGATTGGGCAGAGAGTCAAGGAGATTGTTACATTCTCTGAGCCAGGTGAAAGCTATATAAACCCTGATGGGAGGCTTTGCTTTTGGGCTTACTTTGAGAAGTGTTGTGTGATTTGACCAGATGAGACTCTGGGCAGCCATTGAGAGCCGCCCGGCTTTGAAAACCCAGATGTTGACGCTTCCCTCTCTGGTAACTGTGATTTTGGTATTGATAATGGTTGGACAGTTTGGACACCTGTCTGTTTGATCTGTCTGTATACTCTAAAGTTCCGGGTGCTGACCTTTTCCCCCTGAACTAGGTAAACGATATATATTTGTTTGATTAAAGTGAGTTTGTTAACCCATTTTGAGTTGCTTTCCTTTTGAAAAGCAGATCTAAGAACCCGTGCTGGCAGCCACCCTGGGGATGTTGGGGTGCTTGCTGCTACAAATCCTAATGCTTTAATGTGACTATCAGATGGCTTTCTTCAAACTAAGAGATGCTAGGGGTCAGCACAAAGGTACTGACACTTGAAGGCAAGAGGGTGCAGTAGGGGAGGCCAGGTATGTTGAAGGCAAGTTTTGCTCCCTTGGCAATTTTGTCTGGGAGTAGCCCTGCTTCTTGGTTATTGCTATTATTAACCATTTACTAATGCTTCATAAGAAATATAGATTGTCAGTTACCTTAGGAATAGATCAGATCTTAGAAGAGAATTGTATAGCAGAAAGAACACTTAGTTGAAAAGAAACCTGGGTTCTAGTCCTAGCTACATCACAAATAGAGTTTGTGATCTTGGATTAGCACTTTCTCCTTTTTGAGCTTCAATTTACTCATGTGCAAAATAATGGGGCTGGACTTGATGACCCCATAATATTTCTTCTAGCTCTAAGTTCTCAAGCAACTCATTTCATACAAGATCAGGTAGCCAAATTAGTAAAGCTTTCTGTGTTAAAAAGCTATAGTTTTAATTAACTATACATTTTTTCTCAATATTATCCAGTTTACACACAGAGGAAGGTTGTGTTCATGCTGAAGAAATTTATAGGAGCAAATGAGAAATGAGCTGAAATGAGAAATCAGTGGTAAGGGAAGAAGAAGTTTCCCTCAAAGAATGGCAAAAGGAAGGAAGATGTAAAAAGAACATTGTTTTCACCTGTCAGAAAGTATTTTGATGTTGAGGACTGTTTTGTGAAGCCTAAGGTTAGCCAATATGATCTCCCCACTGAGGTCCATTGTACATATATTCCACTATTCCATTCAATCTTTGATATAATCAGTGTGAGTACTGCCTACAACAAATACAACTATTCCACATCTGCCTGTCCTGTATCCCATCCATGTCTTCCTCTAAGTTTATCATATGGTATCCACCTATAATTCTAAGGTTCTTCTGTGTGTGTGTGTGTGTGTGTGTGTGTGTGTCTGTGTCTGTGTCTGTCTGTCTGTCTTTCTGTCTGTCTGTCTGTGTCTGTGTCTATGCATATGTATATGTAAGCTTATATGCAAGAATGCCAATGGAGAATATGACTTGTCCAGTGGTTTTATTTCATTTAGAATATAACTTCAAATTATTTCTCCAAAGCATTCTTTTCTCTTCATTCATGTATCTTTGACCATATCCTTTATACCATAGGTATCAAACTTATGACTGCTCAGCTCTCCTGGGCCTCCCAATTAGAATAAAATATATTTAGGAAATGTTTAACAAAATAGATTAAAATATAATACAATGTAGATAATGTAAATTTGTTATTTTCTAGGTTAATGTGCTGATAGAAAGGATCCATCTCCATTGAGTATGATACCACTGCTATATACCACTTTTCATGAGTAATTCCTTGGAAGTGGTGTTCTTCTCATGCCCACAATGCAATTGGGCATTGCCCTCCAATTGATCCTCATTTTCATCTCTTTGAAAGCCATAGCATGGTATAACTTGTAGAGCACCAATAATTTTTTTTTTTTTGCTTTTTTGGAGGGCAATTGGGGTTAAGTAACTTGCCTAAGGTGACATGGCTAGGTTTTTTTGTTTATGTGTGTGTTAAGTGTCTGAGGCCGGATCCGAACTCAGGTCTTTCTGACTCCAGGGCTGGCACTCTACTCATTGCACCACCTAGCCACCCCCGAGCACCAATAATTTTTTTTGGGAATCAGGAAACTCTCCATGAAATTATGAGGAAATTGTATTGTATACTAGGTATAGTACCATCTAATAAACTTGGCCTTCACAGAACTTTCAATATATAGGAAATGGATTGTAAATCTATGGATGCACAGTTTAAAATATAGGTAATTTACCAAGACAATTCCCCACTGAAATGCCAAATTAGACATTAAAAGCCCAAGATAACAAGGTTGGTCACTTTGGTACCAACTAGGAAAATATCAAAGAATTAAAATTAAGGGGAATAAGTGTAATTGAGGATTCCCCTCCTTACATAAGTTTAAAACAAACCTCCACCCTTAACCAAATTGTTTCCATATTAGTGCATGTGGTTTGCAAGTTTAGAGATTCCCATAATAAATTTGTACCATGAATGAGATTACCTCAAATCAGACTTGCCTTGGAATTCAAATTGTCATCACTTGAACACATTTTCCTTCTTGTTTGATGTTACTTTTTTCCTATATAAAAAATAATAATTACCCACAGGTTGAAGGGGTATTCATACAGAAGAAATATGTAGAAACAAATAATGCACTGAAATGGAAAATTAGTGGTAGAAGAAGAAAGTTTTCCTGAAAGAATGTTGGGAAGGAAGATGTTGATAGGACATTGTTTTCAGCTGTCATAGAGAATACTTTGATGTTGCTTTGTGATACCCAAGGGACAATCAATTCAAAGTCATAAGATTCTTTGAAATAAGGGTGTGGAGTACATAGTTATAGTCAAATGGAAACTTTTTCCTCCAGTGGCCTGTTCAGGTATCCTCATATCACAATTGGTGGTCCCCAACTTAGTTGTCTTTTTTTCACTTTGCACAATTCATCTTTTCTCCCCTTATTTCCTGACTTCATACTGTGGGATGTCAATATACTTATTCCAACTCCTTCAAATATACTCACTTTCCTCAACCTACTCCATTCCCGTGCCCTATACTTCCAATCCACCTGAGGTAAACACAGAAATGGTTATATCCAGAGGAGCAGGTAGGTGGCACAGTAGAGTGCTGAGAGTGGAGTCAGGAAAACCCAAGTTCAAATCCAACCTCAGTTATTTCCTGCTGTGTGACCCTGAGTAGATCACTTAATCTCCGTTTGCCTCAGCTTCCTCATCTGCAAAATGTAAGAGAAGAAAAAAAGGAAAGAGGGAGCGAGGGTTATAGTCTAACACTATGTGGCCCTTGACTATATTTTTGAGGTTCTTTCTTGTTTTTTCCCACTTATAATGATAACTGGTTTACATCAATGCAACTTTAAAAATAGGATTAGATCTTGATGTCTATTATTTAATTCATTTCTTATTTAAATCCATGAAGTTGAGGTTTCCTTTATTACACAGTCTTTTTATCTTCACCCTAAGAAGTTTATTGTTCAACTCTAATAATAGACAGGTCATTAAAAATGACTCCCAAATTAAAAATTTATCATACCTTGTCTGTTACATTATAACCAATTTTATTTTATGCTGTTATTTAGAACAAACCATGTCCAGTGCCTCCAAACTTTCCCCAGGAAGATATATAGATGCAAGATTTCTATATAGCTATTACATTTTAGCCTTTTTATTGCTTAATCTTAAATAATAAATTTCACAGAGGCATTTCCCATATTCATATACAGGTCTCAGTCTAGGGTGGCAGTCCCAGGGTGAGAAGGAACATTAGAACACCAGAGCTTTCAGCCATAGTGTAGTGAGAACCCTCCTCACAGTTCCAGTGCAGAAAAGAGTGCTTGTGGTCACTCATAGACCAGAACACAGGCCAGGAGAAAAGTAAACAGCCCTCCTTAGGTCATACCACCTTAGAAGACCTGAAAACTTACAGGTCCCTAGGTGTAATTCTAAAAACTGTTGCACAAAACTTCTGATACTTGGGACAATGTGCTCTCTACCCTGGAAGCAGAGCCTTTCTTTAACAAAGAATTAAAAGTCAGGGAATAGCCTGGGGAAATGTGAACAACAGAAACAAATCTGACCCTAGGAAGTTACTGTGATGACAAGGAAAATCAGAACACTCAGAAGAAGATAAAGTAAAAGCTCCCACATCCAAAACCTCCAAGAAAAATGGATTGGTCTCAGGCCAAATCGTCAAAAAAGATTTTGAAAATAAAATAAAAGAGATAAAGAAAGAATTGGGAAGAGAAACGTGAGTGATGACTAAAAAGAATAAAAAATGAGTCATAAACAGCTTGGTAAAGGAGATGAAAAAAATACTGAAGAAAATCATACCTTAAAAAACAAAATAGGCCAAATGGTAAAAGAGGTGCAAAAAGCCAATAAGATGAAGAATACCTTAGAAAGCAGTATTGACCCAATGGAAAAGGAGGTCCTAAAGCTCACTAAAGAAAATAATTCCTTAAAAATGAGAATGGAGCAAATGGAACCTAATGATTTTATGAGAAATCAAGAAACAATAAAACAAAATCAAAAAGAATGAAAAATATAGAAGACTGTGAACTATTTCATTGGAAAAACAACTGATTTGGAAAATAGATTCAGTAGAGATAATTTAAAAATTAGTGGACTTCCTGAAATCCATGATTTTTTTAAAAGACCCTAGACATCATCTTTCAAGAAATTATCAAAGAAAACTGCCCTGATATTCTAGAAACAGAGGGTAAAATAGAAATTGAAAGAAGCCACTACTCACCTCCTGAAAGAGATCCCAGAATGAAAACTGTGAGGAATATTGTAGCCAAATTCCAGAGTCCACAAATTGAGGAGAAAATATTGGAAGCATTCACAAAGAAGCAATTTAAGTATGGTGGACCCACAGTCAGGATGACATAAGATTTAGCAGCTTCTACATTAAAGGATCAGAGGGTTTTGCATATGATATTCTGGAGAGCCAAGGAGCTAGGATTACAACTGAGAGTCACGTACCCAGAAAAACAGAGTATAGTTCTTCAGGAGGAAAGATGTATGTTCAATGAAATAGAGGGTTTTCATGCATTCTTGATGAAAAGACCAGAGCTGAATAGA
Organism: Gymnobelideus leadbeateri; assembly: GCA_011680675.1. Lineage (NCBI taxonomy): Eukaryota > Metazoa > Chordata > Mammalia > Diprotodontia > Petauridae > Gymnobelideus > Gymnobelideus leadbeateri. Next base: position 41,889 of record WOXC01007317.1, on the reverse strand, counting down.
AAATTTATTTTTCAAATATAATACTCAAGAGAAGCATAAAAAGGTAAACAGTAAAGGGGAAATCAAAAGAAACTTAATAAGGTAAAGCTGATTACATTCCTACCTGGGAAAAATTATACTTGTAACTCCTAAGAACTTTCTCGTAATTAGGGCAGTTAGGAGTATATAAACAGAAGGCACAGATGTGGGTTGAATATGAAGGGATGATATCTAAAACAATAAAATTAAGGGGTGAGAGAGGAATGTACTGTGAGAAAGGGAAAGGGAGAAGTAGAATGGGGTAAATTATCTCATATAAAAGTGGCAGGAAAAAACTTTCACAGTGAAGGAGAAGAGAGTGAGTGAACCTTACTCTCACCAGAATTGGCTCAACGAGGGAATAACATACACTCTCAATTGGGTATGGAAATTAGGGGGAATGGTGATAAAAAGGAAGGCAGATTGCAATAGGGGGTAGTCAGAAGCAAAACACTTTTGAAGAGGGACAGGGTGAAAGAAGGAAAAGAAGAGAATAAACAGGAGGAAATAGGATGTGTAGAAATACAGTTAGCAATAGTTACTGTGAAAAAAAATTTGAAGCAAGTTTCTCTGATAAAGGTCTCATTTCTCTACCATAGAGAGAACTAAGTCAAATTTATAAAAAGAAGAACCATTCCCAATTAATAAATGATCAAAAAATATGAACAATTTTCAGATTAAGTAATCAAAGCTACCTATAACCACATGAAAAAAATGCTCTAGCTCACTATAGATTGGAGAAATGCAAATTAAAACAATTCTGAGATACTATTTCATAATTATTAGATTGGCTAACAGGAAAATAAAGGAAAATGACAAATGTTGGATGGTATGTGGGAAAAATGAGACATTAATATACTGTTGGTGGAGTTGTGAACTAGTTCAACCATTCTGGAAGACAATTTGGAACTATACCCAAAAGACTTTAAAACCATGCACATACCTTTTGACCTAGCAATACTACTAGGTCTCTATCCCAAAAGAGACTTTAAAAAAGGAAAAGGAGGGGTGGCTAGGTGGTACAATGAATAGAGTACTGGCCCTGGAGTCACAGGACCTGAGTTCAAATCCAGCCTCAGACACTTAACACTTACTAGCTGTGTGGCCTTGGGCAAGTCACTTAACTCCAAATGCCCTCCAAAAATCAAAACAAACCAACAGCAAACAACAAAAAAGGAAAAGGAAAATTATAGCAGCTCTTTCCTGGTGGCAAAGGACTGGAAATTGAGAGGATACCTCTCAACTGCGGAATGAATGAACAGATTATGGTATGTGATTGTAGCAGCAATCATACTGGCATACCCAGGATGACTGCTAGCACAGATTCTTAGATCTGCTTTACTAGGAAAGGTAGCTGTTCAAGGGATCAGCAATCTTTTTTAATTACATTCATTAATTCAGGGGAAAAATTAGCACCCTGAACTTCAGAGAAAATCCAAACAAAGTAGAGAAAATACAAGCAGAAAAATAAAGACCAATAGACAGTTTCTAACTGTCTGAAAAATTAACACATATCAACAGACAGATCCAACTGTCTAATCAAGGCAATACATACATAGTTACCAGAGAAAGAAGCACCAATATCTGGGTTTTTCAAAGCCAGGGGGTTCATTAACAGCTATCCAGAGTCTCTCTGGTCAAATCACAAAAACACTCTTCCTATGAGTGAGCCCTAAAGCAAAATGCTAACTTCAGAGTACATAACAAAAGGTGTGAAAGTCTTCCTACAAGCAAGCCTCCCCTAAGCAAGTTTCCCTTCATGGGCTCCACATGAGGCTTATTAATGGGAGGGGAAGATTTTATATCGCATTAATGTTATAGTGATTGTAATGGAATACTATTGTGCTAGAAAAAAAATGATCAGTAGAACGCTCTCAGAAAAATCTGGAAAGACTTACATGAGCTGATGCAAAGTGAAATGTACTATGTATAAAGTAACAGCAATATTGTAAGATGATCAGCTGTGAATGACTTAGCTATTCTCAACAATACAATGATCCCAGACAACTCTGAAAGACTGATGATAATAAAATGCTATCCATCCCCAAAGAAAAAAACGGGTGGTGTCTGAATACAGACTGAAGCATACTTTATTTGCTTTCTTTATTTTTCTTGAGGTTTTTTCGTCTCTGTTTTCTTTCACAACATGACTGTTGTAGAAATGTTTTGTATGACTACACATGTATGACCTATATCAAATTGCTTGTCTTCTGGGTGGGGGGAGGGAGGAGAAGGGAAGGAGAGTATTTGGAGCTCAAAATTTTAAAAAACAAATGTTAAAAATTGTTTTTATATGTAACTGGGAAAAAATACTAAACAAAACAAACAAAAATGCCATGTTCCTAAATGCTGCATTTTTTTCATTCAGAGATTTTATATAAAAGGAGTTAGCCCATATTTAAGTCTAGCCTATATTTGTATATTGCTTCATTTTTTACATTAAATAAATTAATTTTCTTTTTTTGTTGTTGTTTGTTTGGGGTTTTTTGCTTTTTGGAGGGGGGAGGTAGGGCAATTGGGGTTAAGTGACTTGCCCAATATTACATGGCTAGTTTTTTTGTGTTAAGTGTCTGAGGCCAAATTTGCATTAAGTTAGCATGAAGATTTAATAGCATATATAAATGTATATGTATGTGCTATATGTATGTGTTATATGTATAAATAGGTTGTGCTATATATATATATAATATATGCTCTCTATATACTCTGTTTTATATATAAAAGTTATATATACTCTATACATGTTATATGCCTATATATATATATATATATATATGTGTGTGTGTGTGTGTGTGTGCACATATATATCTATATGTGTGTATATACATATATGCTATGGGCTGCTCTAAGATGAGAGGATGACGAATGCTCTCCAACATGCACTAAGCATGGTCAGAGACGTGAATAAGAGATGAACAGGCCATGTGGGTAGTTCAAGGAAGAACCATGAACTGCATTTATTGATTCTTAGGACAAGGTTTTTAAAGATCAAGAAGACAAGATTCAAGTGCTCTTATCAATAGCATAGTCTGTCATATCCTGGAGTATTCTTATCATTATCTTAATCTGGCATATCCTGGAAGTAGCTCAGAATTGGATAAGGCCATGCTATCTATGCACCAAAAAGTCTTCAGAAAGGTCAGTTAATTATCTTATACAGTCACATAACAAAGGATGCTCTTGAGAGCAGACTTCAAGGCAGAAAGCCAAAGCTGCAATCATCAAGAACATCTACATAGGAACTGAACTGACCCCCAACAATCAAATATTTTGGCTTACTATACATATATGCATATTATATATATGTGTGTGTGTGTGTGTGTGTGTGTGTGTTGGTGTGTATGTGTATGCATGAGTACAAACACATTTCTTTGTAGTTTAAAAAGCACTTTCCTCACAACAGCTCTCCAGTGAGGTGAGCAGTGAAAGTATTATCTGCATTTCCCTGATGAGAGACCTCTATTACAGTCTTATGCCTAGAGGTGATTCTATATTCTTGAAAGCATCACCTCATTAGAATAGGAGTTTTGGCATACCCTAACAAGCTGGACAAGATTTGAATACAGCACGAGATGGACTGTATATTTGATATCTAAGGACAAGCTTAGTTAACTTGCAGAAATTCTTCAAAAGACTACTAGAAAATGATTAATTGTTAAACCATAGTAATTCTTAATGACATCTACTAAATTATAAAACTTGCTATTTGCATAAATGGAGGGAAGAACTCATACCCAAGAAATCAAAGCTTTTTAAAGCATTAAACTGTCAGGGAGAGAACTGAGACTCAGACTTGCCCACTGATGCACAAAGCAGGTAAGCAAAACCACCAAATCTCCTAAATGCAAGTCTAGAGTTCTTTCTACTAGGCCACACTGACAGCCATGAAGTATCATCTCTAACAGCTCCATTCTCTATTAGCTAATTTGTCATACTCCTGCTTAAAGTCTGGCCAAAGTCATTTACAGCTTCTGATCCCATCTGTTCAAACGTAAATTCAACTGCTACTGAAAAAGCAGGTATTAACTTCATCTTTCACACATTTCTGCTACTCATTCTAAATCCTAAATGTCCTTAAATGGCTTTTGGGTTTTCCTGGAGGAGGATTTCTCCTACTGTATGCAGTGCCAAGCCTCTGTTATCACCCTCAGACCATCTGGAAACTGACTTTTAAAGGAAAAGTCAGCAGAGGAGTAGCCCTGGCAGGTGCTGCAAAACTGGAAAAGCCCCATATTGACAAATAAATAGTATGGTATAATAGAGAGAGGGCTAGGTTTGAATTCAGACAACTTGGATTCAAATCTAGTCTCACAAGCTCATTAGCTATGGGATTACTAATGAGTTCTTTGAAACTCAGTTTCCTCATTTGTAAAATGAAGATGATACTATCTGTAATAGTACAATCTCTCCCAGGGTTATTGTGATAGTCAAATGATAATATATGCAAAATACTTTGCAAACCTTACAAGGTAATATAAATGGCAGGGTTTGTTTTTTCTTTGTCTTATTTGCCTTTTTCCTGTCTTTTTGAAAGGAGTTGACAGAAATGGACCTCCATTACTCAATATTTAGTGTTCTGAGAACTGCTGCATATGTGGGTGAAATAACTGCTTTTTGTCCTTCAATAAAATTTTTTTAATATAAACTCATCTTTTGCTGGCTCACTGAAATCACCTCTGGGTCAATCCAGTGGCAGGAAGGTAATTAGAGATAATCTGCACCTCACCCTGTTCCTATATGATTTTGATATAACTTAGAGAATATGAAAATTTGGCACGGTTGCATCTATTCAAAATATTCTTAAAATTTTGGGAATCGATAGTATATGGAGACAATTTTGAGCAATTATTTTATCTGTGATAATGGTAGGGTACTAATTGAGTTTGTTTCTTGAATTCTTAAGCATTTTTGTAGTATGGAGATTTGTCATCTACTTTATGAACAACAATGAGTTTTTAGCACATAATTCTTGCTACTAAATCATATCTTGCTCAATATCTGGTAGATGCCAAATATTTTGCACCTTTCGGTAATGTATTGCACAGTTTCTATTATTTATCTTATCTTCATTGGTCAATAAGTCCAGGATCCTAAATGATAACCAATCTGTCTTTACTGGTGGAAATAATCTGGTTCCGAATTGTCATCATAAATCCCACATTTCTATAAACAAATCCACATGCCTCAGTGATTGTTTGACAATGCTTCCTTGTCAACATATTGCTGGTTGTGTTCATGTGGATGTGACCCTTGGAGGCCTTTTGATTCCACTCTTGGTTGTGAGCCATTTCATAAGGCTACATGCAGAGTCTAACAACTTTGTTCTATTTTATAAATCTATTGGCATGCCCTGGTTGTCAGACTTTACTTTGGCTCAGTGAACCGATGGCTGCTTGTTCCACAAGTATTTCTGTAAATTTCTGAAAATATCTATCATTCCTTTCCTTTTTGTTTTATTAGTGTTATCATTCCATGGCTACTTTAAGGTGACCAGATCCTGTATTCTGTTAATGTTGTACAGGTTTTTGTTAGAAAACTTTTGAAATCAGAGTTCATTTTATTGTTCCAAAAGTCTGTGTAAAGACTGAGATTATGTAGATGCTAATTGATTCAAACATGTGCTTTTCATTGTCTCTTAACATATACTGCAACTTTCTATTTGATAGCTAAATGGCACTGTGGATAGAGGATAGGACCTGGGCTCAAGAAACCAAAGTTAAAATATAGTCTTTGATGCTTACTATTTTATGACGTTGCAAATGACTTAACCTCTGTTAGCCTCAGTGTTAGTATCTATAAAATGGGGGTAATAATAGCACCTACCTCCCAGAGTTATTGTGAGGATCAGAAGACAATATAATAGAGGCAACCAGATATTGAAGTGTATAGAGTACAGTCCTGAAATTTGGAAGATCTCCATTCAAATCTGGTCACAAAAATACTCATTGCATGACCCTCAGTTTCATTATCTATAAAATCAGGATAATAATATCAACTACTTCCCAGTGTTATTATGAGGATAAAAATGAGATATTTGTAAAATGTTTTGCAAAATGTAAAGAGTTATATAAGTTGCTGGCTATTTAATTATTATCAAGATGGTTATGGTGACAATGATAATGATGACAACTATGATGATGATGATGATGACGACGACGATGATGCTGCTGCTGATGATGATGATAATGATGATGGTGGTGGTGATGATGATGATGATGATGGTGAAGGTGATGATGATGGTGGTGGTGGTGGTGGTGGTGGTGATGGTGATGGTGATGATGGTGGTGGTGGTGGTGGTGGTGGTGATGATGATGATGATGATGATGATGATGATGATGATGATGATGGCTCAATATATCTTTCTGGAGGAAATGAAGGTATCTAGAAATATCACTTTCATCTGTTGGATCATTCTGATTGACCTCCAGATTCAAACTCAAAGACTTCATTTTCAAACTTTCTTTATTAAGAGTTTTATACTTGAACCCAAAGGATATTTTGATATCCTTGGAGAAGGATGTCATGCGTTTAAATGTGTTTTAAGTGGAACCATTAAGGTAGATATTATCTATACACATTGAGCAATCAGTAAGACATTTTGGCTAAATTCATTCTTTGACTTAGAAGGCATATTCACTTCTATTTAGGAAAAATGATAATGGGTCTAAAGACAAGCAGACCCAAAATATTTAAGCTATACCCCTGAAAGAAGACACATTTAATTTGCTCTTGATTTATTTAGTTCATGGCAGGTACTACACAGGGAAGGTAGGTGGCTCAGGGGATAGAGTGCTAAGCTTGGAGTCAGGAAGAACTGAGTTCAAATATGGCCTCAGACATGTATTAGCTGTGTGACTGTAGGCAATTCACTTAACCATGTTTGCCTCAGTTTCCTTATGTGTAAAATAAACTGAAGAAAAAACATGGCAAACCACTCTAATATCTTTGCCAAGAAAAACCCAGCAGTTAGACACAAGTGAAAATGTCTAAACAACAGCAAAAACAATACATTAAATGGAAAACAGTTTTCTATATATAGGTCATATACTCTAGAATTCTCAGTATACATGGACTTACTTTATATATTTGTGTGCTTGACTAAGCCATAAGTACAGTAATTTGTCAAAGACTTTGCAATAATCAATTTAAAAATTATAAATGTTATGATAATTTCAGGTGACTTGTTCAATAATTACAGAATCAGAAAGCTGCTTTTTATACCTCTGGGACTTAACAGCACACCCTTCTGCTCCTTGGTCAATATGTTGTTTTCTTATAGAGGATTTTACAAGGTTGTTGTTTTTTAAATGATGCGGTCTGCTAACAGTGCATAAATACATAATTGGCAGATATTTGGAGGAGTCAGTAGTGTTCTCATCTTTTAGTAATGGATATGTGATGTCTTAGATTAAGAAAAGTAGGATCACATTTGTATCTGGAGAAGCTGGTAAAGTACTGTGCTCTTAATACCTGAGGCATTGAGAAGTGTTTGAGCTAATTACTATGGACCTTAATTGGCCCTGCTGCTCTCCAGTTTTGTAGAGGAGATTTAGTTTCATTCATCTGACTTGATATAACTGTTCAACTGTTCATATATTAACAGTGCACAGGCTCTGGTTCACATTAAATCCAACATGAGTTTTTGTTTTGTTGGACTTCTTGAAACTATATAGATGATAAGACATTTTCCATATCCTCTCCATGGGGTCTCTCTTGCCTCTGTTTTCTTTCCTTCTCAAGCATCTGCACTAAATATTTTGATTGATGTTGAATTGTGTATTTTGTTTGTTGTACTGTTTTGACTTCATGCATTGCATTCATGCATCTTTTTTTATTTCCTCACCATCCTGTAAAACATTATCGTCACCTTCTGCCTCTCTGGTTAGAAAGCGGGGTTCCAAACCTCCATTTAAAAAGAGAGCTCAATTCAAACATCAACTCATTTTTCACTTGGCTGCACTAGTCTGGGCCATCTCTAACTTTACCTTTGTGTCTTGCATCTTCTCTCCTGCTCCTCTGTACCCCACCCCACTTTTCAGCTTTTTTTGTGTGTGTTGTCTTTTCACCACTAGATTGGAAGCTCCTTGAGGGCACGGACTGTCTATCTTTTTTTGTATTTTTATTACCAGTGCTTGGCACAGTGCCTACCACAGAACAGGTACTTAACAAATGTTCATTGACTATTCAACTACTAATTTAAAATATATAGAATTTGTGGTATGCTTTTATTTCTCAGATTCCATTCTGTATATTTTTTCATTGCCTTTATTTGGAAAACATGGATAGAAATTTTCTATAGGGCATGTCAGCTAGATTTTGATGTAATCTTCCAATGTCTTTCCACTGCTCTCCAATGGTCCTCTCAAGTAATTTCTGCTATGACAGCATTTGAATCCTGTCTTTAGGAATGTTCCTTGATAGCTCTCATTTTCTATGGTTCTTTACCACAAAAATAGTTTCACATATAATTTTATAAGCAAGTTCTGAAATATCCTTATATTTTCTGTCCAATATTATGAGAGAAAGGATTCTTTTGTGATGATTATGGCAAATGGCAGCTTTCTTGAATTATTCTGTTTTGGTATAGCTGGTCTGGTAGTTAAGTTCATGATATCAAACTCAAAAGGGGCTTTTCAAAATTCAACTCAAAGCAGAACCATTCCCTTTTCAAAGTTATTTGAGACATCAATATTGTTGTCAACCACTTGCTCTTTAGATATAATTTCTGGTGTTTGTTTTAAGTGAAAACTTTCAGTCAAACTGAGACCTGTTAAAGACCTTACCTTGAAAAGGCCAAGGACCACCTGGGCCATCTCCAGTTGTCCTGATCCATACCTGGTCACTGGAACTAGATGACTTTGGAGGAGAAAGTGAGGCTGGTGACTTTGTATAGCCCTCTCTCACTTAAATCCAATTCATTTGCGTGTTATGTCATCACCTCCCTGATGTCATGATTCTCTTTGAGAATGAAGGACAGACAGCAACTTTCAGTGATCTCAGCTTCTTCAATTTTCCCATATTCAGATTTTAGTCAGTTCTCAATTTAATTTATTTTAGTTCATCTTGACTTCAAGATAAAGTTATTTCTGATGATTTCCCTTCACTAATCAGCAATAGATTGTCCTGAGACTCTGAGCTGAGGATCTCATTGACAAAAAACAAAAAGTATGAAATCCTGTCCTATAATGGGTCTATTTCCTACATTTTTTATGATATGGTCCTGCAGCATAATAAAAGCACCGATTTAATTAGTCCATCAAATGTATATATTTCCTCCTTAATGGTCATCTTCTCTTCTGAAGATACAAATCCAGCAGATGGGATGTTGGCACTTCCTCTTTGTCCTAGTTTATCTTGCCCTCTTGTTATAACAGAATAAAAAAGGATGTCACTTACTCTGCTATTTCCTGCATAAAGCTTATTATCAAGGAATTTTTTAAAAAGCTACCCTTAGGAACCTATGAAAACCCTCTATTCCATCAACTTTAATACATATTGCATGGGATACTAATATCACCAGCAGTATCACCAGAGCCCAATTTAACATAATTTAAAGATTTCTCTCAGAGCTTCAAAATAACCATAATGATCCCAAAGCACACTAAAGTTCCCTAGTTGGCATTACCCTAGTTGGCATTCTCCTACTTTGCCACTTCCCCTACCCCATACAAATGGCAGATTGGGCTTTGAGGAGATTATTGTTATTAATTATAGCTAATAAAAATAATAGTAATACCTACTCTCTAGCCATTTCTAATTTACTTATGCAGTCTATCGACCTCTAAATAAATAATACAACTTAAAATATTACATAAAAACAAAACATATATTAAAATTAGCAGATTATTTATAAGTATAAGAATTTAACAGTAGATTTAGGCCAGAATCTCTTCTTTGCACTTACAGGACAGCATTCATTTTTTTCTTGTTTTTCTTTTCGTTTTCCCCACTGAGTAACACAAGATAAACTCTTAGCCCAAATATTACTTTCAGAGGGAACTCCATCACTGATACAAAAACATCTGAAGGAATTGGAGTTGCAAGTTCAGATGTTAACCTGAATAGTAGAACTAACACATTAACAGTTATTTATTTATTGGGATCCCTTTAGTTGGGTAGGATGGTACCATCAAAGTAGCCTCTAGGTTCCTTTCCATCATTTAAAAAGAGATATTCGACAGTCTCTGCACAAAGTCTGAACAGCTCAGAATGAATACTAGCTCTGTGGAGTTAAAAGGATTTCTGGTTTGTTTCAACTTGAAAGTGATTTAATAGGAGGCCCACAGAGAAAAATCTGTCTCAGTAATCAAATTATAACAAGTAAGGATTAAAAGTATTAAGAAGTTTAAGCAAACTTTTTAGCTGCCCTGATTTTTTGGGGTCATTTGAAGTTGGCTGTGGGAATAAGTACAACAAAATTATAAGGAGGAAAAACTAGGGAGAGGCAAAAACTGAACAAGTTTTTTGGGTTCCTCATATGTCTCTAGCAACAATGTTTTTTAAACACTTGGGTTTGGCAATACCATAGGAGTCTTTTGCCAAGTCTTCTTCTCAAACAGTTCCCTACTCCCCTTAATTCCTAAATCCATGTACATTTAAAAGGTGAATTTAGTTTACATGTTTCTGATTCATTTACACTTAACTCATCAGACCATTGTGCAGCAAGAGGCACTAACTGTTGGAGAGACTTTATGATCTTTTTAAAGAGGACTTTTGGCCCATTTTTCTTTCTTAGAAACAGGAAGCCACTTTGGCCAAAAGCAAACATGGTTAAACCCAAAGTGTTCGATCTGAGCTTGAAATTTAGAAACCACAGGTCCAAAATGGGTCCCAAACTTGGCAAAATATTCTCTATCTTCTATTGGAAGGGTAAGGAGGGGAGGGAACTATGATGTGTTACAGATATGCATCAAAAACTGTTATTCTTTGCTTTTTGTTACAATAATAATGACTTTATACTCATAAGATCCCAAAGTATTTTTCTCCTTTTCTTCTTAAACACATAAAATCGACTTTAAAAAATGCATTGCCATAAGTATCTCCCATTTATAAAGCTCACACTTTAAAATGGTTAGAATTTATTCTTTGCTAAAATCAATATATTATACAATCTCAGAATCATCCAGCAGGAATGAGTCTCAAAAGATTATTTGGTCAAATCCCCAAGCCTCAAGGAAGCCCAGTGCCCAAACTAAGAAAGATTGCTGACTGTCCTATTTTTACTTATCTACAGGGATAAAGATTCCATGACCTTCCTTGTATGTCAAGAGCTAACAAGATTAAACTCATTATTTGTTATCACAGCAGAGAGGCAGGACAGTTGAAATATGGGAGCAAGAAGGCAGCAGGTGCCACCAAAATCCCTAACAAGGTCATCAGCTTTTCTACCACTGAGTCTGCCTATAAGCCGTAGATAAAAACAGGGAGGGCTGAGGTCTCTGATTTGGTATTCCAAAACTAGCACATATACTTGACCTTTAGAATGAATTACACTAGAAGGAGGGATTTCAAGAGAAGCAGGTGAGATCTTTTGTGACAGTAATATAGCAGCATCTAGTTACCTAATGTTTTTTCCTAAGTTGTTCCCTTTTTGTGAAAAAAGTCTTGTATGAAAAAGTCTTGTGCATTAGTCTTTGCTATTAGCTGCCTGAGGTCTTGGGCACAGACAACTAAAGGACTTGGGAGATGGGTTCTCTGTCCAAGGCAAGGAATAGCTAGCTACATCCTTAACAATATCTTTTAAGCCTCTTCAGTATTATGTCAACTATATCTGATTCAGAGGTTATAAGTCACTGACTACATATTAGGTAGGAAAAAAGCTCATCTCTTCATTGACAGTAATGATATTAACATGATATAAAAGTGATTAAAATTAAATGAAATCATAAACGATACAATAATATTAGAATTATTGGCAAAGTTGAAAGGTAAGTATGGGATCTGGTGTACAAAAATCTAAACTTTTAGACCTATAGAGGTAGAGGGATTTGATCATAAGAGGTAGAGCAATACCTACACCATCTTTAAAATACTGTTGTTTGTCATAGTTTTCAATATCTCTAACAATGAAAAACATCATCTTCTCTGATTACTTATTGAAATGATAAATTATTCTTATGGCCAAGGAAAATTTCTTTGTGTCTAACAGAAAACATCTGATTTTTTTAAAATTCTCTTGCTTTAAACTCTTTTTTTCCTCTCCCTTTGTGGAAGAAGAGAAAAAAACCTATTAAATATTCTTGCATAACCTTTTAGATGCTTGAAGACAATTATTTCAATAAATTCCACTCTTATCTGGATCACATAACACTCTATTCATGCATTCAACAAACATCATTTTCCTGGCTACTATGTTCAAGGCATTTTCCTAGAGACTGGGCAAAAGGGGAAAGGAAAATTGAATATTATCTATCAATTCATTTTTAACCTTCATTTGACCCATTTTCAATGACTTTACATAATTTTTGCTGCTTAGTTGCTTCTGAATATGTTTTTACAAAACCTGTTCTAAAACAAACCCACAGTTCTAAGCATAGCATAGCAGAAAGTATAACTTTCTAGTTTTCAACCTCTCTAAGCCTCAGCTTCCTCATTTGTAAAATGAGAAAATTGTCTATTTTAGATAATTTCAAAGGTCCCTTTCAGGTCTTAGATGAATAACCTGTCATAGCATTGACAACACAGAAACCAATTAACCAACAACTGCTTTTTAAGCACCTATCACCTGGTCTAGGCACTCACCAGATACTTTGGATACAACAAAAGGGAGATAGTCTCTGCTGATGAGGCTAACATTTTATGAGAGAGAGGCAGAATATTTACAGATAAATATGTGATATATGTACACAAAATATACAGTGTTCAGTTGGCAAGAGGACTCTACAAGAGGTGAGCCTGGAAGAGAGCTAAGAGTTTCCAAAGATAAAGCTAAAAAGAGAGAGAACATTCTAGTCATGGAAAGCAGTTTTTACAAAGGCATAGGAGGCAGTGGGAGAACAGCAAGTAGGCCAGTTTACCGGAAGATAAAGGGCATGAGGAGTAATGTATGATCAATCTGGAAAAATATGCTACAGCCATCTTGAGAGAGACCTTAAATGATAAACAAAGGTTAAAAGTTGTATTTTAAACTGAAACTAATGAAAAACTACTCAAACTTCTTGAACAGAAGAGTGACATAGTCAGACCTGCACTTTAGGAATATCACTTTGGCAGCTGTTTGGAAGATAGATTGGAGGTGGGGGTAACTGGATTCAAGAATGCCTCAGAGTGGTGAGATGGCTATCTTGGAAAGTAGTAGATTGTCCTCCAGTTGGAGATCTTCACACGGAGGTTGATGACCACTTGGCATTGTTGGAGTGGAATTATTTGAGGATGTGAGTTGAACCCAATGGATGTTGTGACCAAAACTGAAAATGATAAATGACTGCTGGCATTTGTATAGCACTTTAAGATTTAAAAAGCAATTTACTTATATTATCTTATTTGAGCCTCATAACAGCCCTGTGAGTGGGAGAGATAAGTACACATGCATGGTGTGTAGAAAGCCAGGAAGTGTCATGAAGATTGAGTAAGATAAGGTAAAAGGTTCACCTATCAGAGCCAGGAGACACAAGGGAGGAGTCTAAGGTTGAGATATGGGGAGATGAGGAAAACAGTATATAAAGGAGAACTGAAAAGGAGGCAAAGGGAGAGTACGAGGGCAGTGAAGAGATAGCTTGCAATGGAGGCCTGCTTCCAAGCAAGACAGAGAAAATGCTGATATATCTCAAATAGTCCTGGTCTTCAAGGAGTTCTCATTTTACTCCTTGTGTGTGTAGATATGTGTGCGTGTGTGTGTGTTGCAATAGGCAGTGGGCTGGGCTTCCATATATTTACAGATAAATAAATATGAAGTAATACAAAATCATTTCATTACTTAATAATTACCAAGTGGTATGGTCAAATGGATAAATATAGACGATGTAGGAAGTGAGGAAGTCAAGGATGAAGATGGAAGGTAAGGATGAATTTTTTGAATCTGATAAAGATGAGAGCAAATGAAGGGGCCTGGAGGAGGGGGCAGAAATAGTCAATAGTGTCAAATGAGTGATAGTGTTTAGACTAAAACATTCTGAAATAGCCAGGGATGGAAAAACATTAAAACAGTTTGGTAAGAGAGAATTATCCCCATTGGTCCAAGATAGATATATTATACTCTATTTTATCTTTCAAACTTTCCCTGTGATATTAGGCATAGGCTGTCTTTATGATGCCAAAGCATATCCACTTAGGAAATTAGTCAAACCATTTTTGACAATGGGGAGAACAATAAGCTAGGTGAAATGCCAAATTTTTCATTTTTTGATTAGTTGTTTTGGCACCCTGGAGACACAATCTATAAGACAATAATAAAAGCCATCAATGAAAGGGAACTCTAGACTTTCGGCACTTAATAAGTGACTTCTTTTCCTCAGTTGGTCAAGGCCATCCTCCAAGTTAAACAGCCAAATCCTACCGAAAAAAAAAGATGGCCCAAGGGGCGGCTAGGTGGCGCAGTGAGTAAGAGCACTGGCCTTGGAGTTGGGATGACCCGAGATCGAATCCGGCCTCAGAAAATGAGCACCCACACACAAATAATGACTGGCCGTGTAACCTTGAGCAAGTTACTTTACCCCAATTGCTTTAAAAAAAAAAAAAGGATGGCCCAAGTTTTGGTCTTCCTTTTTCCTTGAAGCCTATTTGGTCAATGGTCCATACAATTACCAAGCTGTTTCTATCTAGCCCAGGGCAGGGGAGTTGCCAGCCAAAGTTCAAGTCTCCAGCAAACATTTCACAACAGCCTTTCTTGCTATGAGGCACAGGTCCTGCCTTGTGTTCCTCATATGTGACTTATTCTATATTCAATTAAAAGATAAGCCTCCTTAGTTAGCACATGATACTCTACAAACATTTAAAAAAGCATAGTATAGCATATTCTTCCTAGAGACTCAAAAGTTAAGAGAGAATATGAAAGTGCTTGAGTGGGTCAAGGACAAAAAGGTGCAAAGTGTCAGACCAGATTATTCATACTATCCCTATATAGGTAATCCCTACTTTCTTAGCGCAAAATGTAACTTGTTACATATTGTGAATTTCACATTGGTGAAAGAGAGCAATGATGCCATCAATTGATGTTTTATGCATCCTATTGGATAGGAAGTATAATATCTGTGTAAATATCTATCTTTTTCCAAAACACTATTGAAGTCCTAAGTCACTAATGCATGTTTTAAATTCTTAATCTTTATCCCTGAATTCATAATGAAATGCCAACTTATAAGGTATCCTCTGCATATTGCCTTGGGTGCTTTTTTCTCTAGGGAAAATATGTTTTCACTCCCAAACAGGTTGACATGACCCTTTAATTTACAATTCAAGCAATTACACTATTTGGCAGCAAGTATTATTTTTTCTTGGTCTTCTCTCCGTGTCTTTACTTTTAGTCCCTGTGATGTTTCATTCCCAGGTGCAGGAATGTAGCTGAACAGGGGCTGCTGCTAATTACTGAGTTAATATCCACATGAAGTCCAGATGTGAATGTGTGACCATTTATCCTATCAGCAAATTGAGGTGTTCCTCTGTCCTGCTGAGATTTGACCTTGATTTACCAAGTTCAAGTCCCCAATTGGCTGGTTTTAAATCTATTGCATCTCATTTGGTTGAACTCCTGTGGGAGTCCCATGACTCAATAAAATGACATGATCCATGTTCTTAACCTACTAAGTCCAGTCTTACATAGGCTCCCAGGAGAAGCAAAACCCTAAAGGCCTCTTTTAAAGAAAATCTTTGTTTACAACATATCAAATAAAATAGTGAAAGTAGACACAAACAGAAAGGAAAGAAAGAATAAATATGTCTCTGATATTTGAATCGCACACATTTCCCTCCAGGATGGAGGTTACTAACGTGACAGTGATCCAGAACCTTCAACTAATTGTGTGACAATTGGTAAGCTTTGGTGGAACAAGGATTCAATCGTCCATTCACAATTTTCTAATAGTCTATTGTAATTACAATATATTTTCAAAATCAATAATTTCATTTTCTAATGAAATTATTTCCATATTTTAATTCCATTTGCATTTGTTGCCTGGGATGACTGCCCTTTAAGGCCTCCAGCCGCAAACAAAATAGACAGTCACATAAAACCAATTATTCAAATTGTTCT
Organism: Gymnobelideus leadbeateri; assembly: GCA_011680675.1. Lineage (NCBI taxonomy): Eukaryota > Metazoa > Chordata > Mammalia > Diprotodontia > Petauridae > Gymnobelideus > Gymnobelideus leadbeateri. The sequence goes on along the minus strand of WOXC01007317.1, from coordinate 25,685 downwards.
AAAGCCAGAATCCACTTTAAATGGACTATATACACTGTCTTCAACCCGCTAGAAATACTGGCATTTTAAATCAAATGTTTTGTGCCAAGGAAATAGAATTCTAGTCTATAGCTATGTCATGCTGGAATGAAATAAGATTAGAACAAAATCCAAATGGATAATTTGAGAAGAATTAAAGGCTATTGAGTTTAATTTATTCCTGAGCCAATAGTTGCCATGGTAACACTATATAACTCCTTTTCGGTTCTTGGAAACATTGAGTAAACACTTTATTAATGTGAGTCTCAGTTACACAGCAAATGCATAAATTTACTTCCATTTGCAGATGGAACTGGGTGAAGAAATCCAGGAGACCCTGTGATTTTGGAATTTGTTTTTCTGCTCAAACTGGGGCAACAACATTATAAAGTCTCTCAATCAACTGAGGAGTTAGACTAGAGAAACATATTTATTGTCTGATTTGGCCTAGTTGATAGGGGCCATGGCCTTGGTACTCAATAGAGTTGGTAGAGAATCAATTTCAATTGGGTCAGGATTTTTTTTTAAATAGTCAGATTGCTTTATCATGAGCATAGATTGTATGAAGAAATTCACCTTGAAAGAAACCTAGATATAAAGAAACTTTGTTTTAAAATAAATTTTGCTTGATTTTTATGATGCCAGGCAATTTTCAACAACGAAGCTTTACACAAGAGAATTAAACTTTTTGGTCACCTAGTACAAAACATATTGCCCAAAAATAAAAATTATACCACCCACAGTCTCAACTATCATAAGACTGCTGAATGTAGTTTGCAAATTAGAAAGCTAGATTTACTCAGTAATTACGAATTCTAGGCATTTGGTATATGAAATAGTATTAGGATAGTCAGTCTTAAAACGATCATTTCTGACCTTTTAATACCACGACTTCTTCAGTTCATTTGAGGATTTTGCCAGTGTCCTAGAGGATACCCTTGGATGCACTTGTTCAAATAGGATTCCTTATCACTTCCCATAGTCTCCCTACATGGTTCATTCTCTGACCATCTCCACACAACTGGAAACTTGGACTTCACCCCCTGGTTTTCCCAGATGTGATAGGTGAACTTTTTGCTTTATCTGAAGGGTATACTCAGCACTTAACACAACGCTTGGCATATAAAAAGTACCTAATAAATGCTTTATCAATAGCAAAGTTCCATAAATTCTCAGTTTACACATAATGCTAAGAGTAATGATGTTGAGCTTCCTCAGTGAAATCAATAGTCATTTGAAAGAGTTTGAATTGAACACCCACACAGGAAAAACAAAAAGGATAAAAAATGAATATTAAAAAAATTATAAAAATGCAATTAAGAGAAAGTCTATTAAGTCAGTCAATTAGTATTTGCATCCTAGAAAAGTGCCACAAATAGGCTACCCAGATTGGTCCCAGAGGTGAATATGAAGGAGAGAAGTTCAGCACTCTATCAATGGTGCCTTGGTACCTAGCCGTTTAGAATAAAAGGAGGTCACTACCATGAAAGTCCAACTTTTTAATGTTAATGCACTGCTGGTAAATTCATAGACCTGAGAATCACAGAATACCACAATATCAGAAAAGTCAAAATTGCAAGTGATTCAAAGCACAATGAAAAGACACAGCATCAGTTGAAATGTCTGTCAATACAACCATCAAGGCATTGCCCCATGGGAAGCAGCTTCAAAGACATCATGAAAAGTGTGGATAACTGGAAAAGGGAGTAAAATGGTCATGCAGCAAGAGTGAAGGATGAAAGATGTACAATTGAACCACTTTTCTAATACCCTTGAGATACTATAAATGAACTACAAGAAAAACATTTGAATGAGGTGGATTATTTATGGAGGATTTATTAAAATATATGAACTATAACTAGAGTCTAGTATTGGCAGTGTCATAAGGAATATGTGTCTGTGTGTGTATTTGCCTAAATAATGGTGAGAACATGGATCTTTCCAAGTATTTAAGTAGCCTATTTTTAAGTACTCTGGTGATAGTGGGTTTCAGTAGAAAGATAGTTAATCTTGGAGCCAGGGGACATTAACTTAAATCCCCCCTCACCCACCTACTTACAACTTATGTGATCTTGGATGATTTGCTTAACTGCTCCTGAACTCAGTTTATCTCTAAATGAAAGGGAGGCAGTAGACTTGATGACCCCTAGAAATCCTTCCAATTGTAGAGATATGATCCTGTGAACTAATGTCAGTGATATGAATTAACAAAGGTGCATGAGATCTTTTGGCAGTCAGGCAGGCAACACACCTGAAAGGAAATCAGGTACTATACCTAAAACCCCTCCCTTCTATTAGCTATTTATAGTAGGATGAATGCCAAAGGCCCCTATCATGTAGTTTGGGGTAGCTATTTTTTGTATTGAAACAATTCATGAGATTTAATTGCTTGATGATCTAAAGGATTGGGTTGGTGACATTACTTCCTGGTTGTCTGAGTACAAAAAAGGCAGGAACTCCAGCTAGTCTCTGATGCTTTGCAACCACACTACCATGAGCAAATCAGAGGCAAGGAAGCTGCATTCAGCTCAATCAACCCAAGATATCCTCAATGCATATTCTTACTGAATATATTTCTCCTATTATGGCTGGGTTAATCTCCTCTGGTTAGCTGGTAAATTATCTATGAGTATCTCATTTTGTTACATTATCAGATTTAAATTCTGGGGGCATCAGCTTGAGACAGATCCAAGCAAAGATCTTTCTACTGAAACACATTGTCTCCAGAGTACTTAAAAATAGGTTACTTACTTAAATACTTGTAAAGATCATTGTTCTCATAATTACACTCAAACATACACACACACACACACACACACACACACACACGTACATAGAAATATATATGTGCCAATCCTAGACTCTAGTTCTAGTTCAAAACTTTTAATAAATCCTCCATCAAGGATGTACCCCCAATGGATCCTGTTTTTCCTGTGGTCTGTAAAATGGGTACACACTGAAGAAGGAAATGCAAACCACTCCAGTATCTTTGCCAAGAAAACCACATAGACAAAAGTCTACAAGGTCACATAGAAAATAGATACAGCAGAACAACAAAAGCACTATGTGCTGTGCTCTATGCTAAGTACTTCATAAATATTATCTCATTTTATCCTCACAACAACCCTGGGAAAGCAGTGTTATTATTATTTCTATTTATATAGGAGAAAACTGTAGAAAACAGGGGTTAAGTGATTTCAGGGTCACACAACTAGTGTCTGAGACAAGGTTTGAACTCTGGTCCTCCTGACTCTAATATCCGAATAAGACTATATGACATGGTAATTTAAAAGGTAGGATAGTCACCTCATTCTAAGCAAGTTACACCTACCCTGTGTAGCCCACATAGATATCTTACTCTAACTTAGAAAATTAACACATGCACATATACACATAATTAAGGAGATTGCTTAAGCATATTTGGTAATGAGAATGACGCCAGCACATTGTTAGTCAGGATGTTCTTTCTCTGTGTGAAATAAATTCCTCCTGTTGCAACTCAAATCCATTCTTTTTTTTTAAAACCATGTTGGCTGTTGTTGAAAGGGAAAATAAGGGCTTAACAATCCTGATCAATGTGTCCTTTTATTTTTTTTAATCATGCTTTTAATGATACCAAATAGGCACTAATATTTTTTGTTTGATTAAGAACTAATTTCGACAAGTAGTTTCAATGGATCTATGATCCCACTGATGTATGTACTCTTTCCACCCATAGAATCACAAAATTTCAGAAAAGGAAGATAACTCAATGGTCAACTGGTCCAACCATATTTGACATTAGAATCCTTTCTGTAGTATACCTAAGTGTTCATGAGACTTTTCTCAAAGATCTCCAAAGAGAAGAAAGCTACTACCACCAGAAAGCCTATTCCATTTTTACACATCTCTAATTTAAATATAAGGATATTACAACCCCTTCACAACCCACAACCTTCTCATCTTTCAAAATTGTCTGTGTCTTTCCAAAAATGTTCCATAGAATCAGTCAGACATGAAAAGATTGAGAAAGGCAATCATTTGTTCCCAAGGTAGTATGCAAACTGATGATCTGATTTAATTTTTTCCACTTAATAGTATTTTATTTTTCTAATTACATGTAAAGGTAGTTTTCAACATTCACTTTTATAAGATTTTGAGTGCCAATTTTTTTCTCCCGCCCTCTCCAAGACAGCAAGCAATCTGATATAGGCTGTATATGTTCAATCATATTAAACATATATTCATATTACTTATGAAAAAAGAATTAGAACAATAGGGAAAACCCATGAAAAAGAAAAAAAACAAACAAAAAAGAGAAAATTTTATGTTTCAATTTGTATTAAATTTGCATACATAGTTCTTTTTCTGGATATGGACATCATTTTCCATCATGAGTCTTTTGGAATTGTCTTAGATCATTGGCATTACTGAGACAAGCTAAGTCTATCAAAGTGGATCATTGCACAATGTTGCTGTTACTATGTACAATGTTCTCCTGGTTATGCTCACCTTACTCAGCATCAGTTCATATACATCCAGGTTTTTCTGAAGTCTGCCTGCTTATCATTTCTTATAGCACAGTAGTGTTCCATTACATTCATGTACCACAACTTGTTCAGTCATTCTCCAGTTGATGGGCATCCCCTCAATTTCCAATTCTTTGCCACCATAAAAAGAACATCTATAAAGATTTTTGTACATATGGGTCCTTTCCCCTTTTAATGACCTCTTGGGAATACAGACCTAGAAGTGGTATTGCTGGATAAAAGGGTATGCACAGTTTTATAGCCTTTTGAAAATTATTCCAAATTGCTCTCCAGAATGGTTGGATCAGATCCCCATACCACCAACAATGCATTAGTGTTCCAGTTTTCCCACATTTTCTCCAACATTTATTATTTTCCTTTTTTGTCATATTAGCCAATCTGATTGGTGTGACGTGGTACCTCAAAGGTTTTTTTATTTGAATTTCTCTAATCAATTTGATTTAGACAGTGATTTAGAACATTTTTTCATAGACTATACTTAGCTTTAATTTCTTCCTCTGAAAACTACCTGTTCATATCCTTTGACCATTTATCAGTTGGGGAATGACTTGTATTCTTATAGATTTTATTCATTTCTCTATATATTTTAGAAATCAGGCCTTTATCAGAAACGCTGGCTGTAAAAATTATTTCCCAGCTTTCTTCTTTCCTTTAATATTGGTTGCTTTAGTTTTGTTTGTGTAAAACTTTTTTTTTAATTTACTGTAATAAAAAATTTCCATTTTGTATTTCATACTGTTCCCTATCTCTTATTTGGTCATTTTTCCCCTTTCTTCATAGAGCTGAAAGGTAAACTATCCCTTGATCTCCTAACTTGTTTATATCACCCTTTTTGTCTAAATCATGTAACCATTTTGACCTGATCTTGCTATACAGTGTAAGATGGTGGTCTATACCTAGTTCTGCCATACTATTTTCCAGTTTTCCCAGCAATTTTTGTCAAATAATGAGTTATTATCTCAGAAGCTGGATTCTTTGGGTTTACCAAACAATAGATTATTATAATCATTGTGTCTTGTGTACCTAACCTATTCCATTGATCCACCCACTTTCTTAGCCAGTACCAAATAGTTTTGATGATTACTGCTTTATTGCTATTTTAGATCTGGTATGGCTAGGCCACCTTCCTTTGCATTTTTTTCATTAATTCCCTTCATTAACTTGATCTTTTTTTCCATATGAATTTTGTTGTTATTTTTTCTAGCTCTATAAAATAATTTTTGTTACTTTGGTATGGCACTGAATAAGTAAATTAATTTTGGTAGAATTGTCATTTTTATTATATTAGCTCAGTCTACCCATGAGCAACTGATATTTTTCCAATTATTTAGAGTTATGATTTGATTTTAACTGAGATAAATATGGCTAAAAGACCAGAGTTTCTATGAAAAATTTTTCCAGAAGCCTATCGACATAAAAACAAAGTAAATTAATTATATAGTTATACATGGACCATTATGTTTCAAAGTTATCTCTCTTTTTGATAATATGACTTCTTTTGATATTAAACTATTTCCAATACTTCAATGTGATGTAATTGAATATTCCCTCCAATAATGCCTAACACAAATCATCAATTCTTATTTGGTCAATGTTGACTCATTTCCATTTAACTCCTGTAAGTTTACTATAATAGATGTTCAGCCAATGTACTAGAGGGCCTTCCTCATATTCTTTTACATTTCAAGGATATTAATGGAACAAAAAAGCTGTCCACAGATATCTTTTCCTCTTGTCATGTGACCAGTCCCTTTGAAATTTTCCATCACAAATCTAGTGTTAAGCTAGGAGGACAACTCAACATGCAATGAATTATTCTAACTACATAGATACAAAATGAATAAAGTCTAAGATAAATGTCTGGGTGCTATACTGGACAACAAATTGACTATGCCTCGGTGATGTACTGCATTGAGCAAAAAAGAAAACACAATATACTTCACTGCAATGATAAGTTTATGTTCAGGAAACAAGAAATTATTATCATATCCTATAGGACATTTATTGAACAAAAGAGTACTATGTCTTCTTAATCTTTCTCAATTTAAGAAATAATCTCAATTCGTCAATAAATTTATAATACCATTGATGTGAGCACATCCTTTAGCAGGATGGATCACAATCCTTCCATTCCTTCTCATTCTGTGCAGTTCTTATCTACAGCCTTCCACAAATCCTCCAAAGTAGATCAACTCAGCATTCTGGAGTCCTTTCTGTAGGTCTCTGAATATTTCATGGAGAACAATGAAGCAGTTGAACTATCACTCTGTTATCTATTGATCTTGCTCCAAATTGCCCTACCTCCTTTTCCAGTCATGCATTTCCATTTTGGTGTTCTTATTGCCTCAAATGATTTCTCATGAAAAAGATTTTATTCATAAAATGCTATGGTCTATTTACTGCCATGATAGGTATCTCCAATCCCCTTCTTAAATATATATATATATATATATATATTATATATATGGATGTAAAATTATTTATCCAATGCCCTTTCAATAATCTATTATTTTAATTATTTGGAGTATGTGATAGTGCATAAATCATATCCACATAGCATGATTAGAAGAATATTGGCATTAAAAAGATATGGGCATAGGGACAGTATGTGGAAGACCATCTCTTTATGTAAGACAGGAATGAAGAAGGACAATGTAAAAGAAGGCATCAGAGTGATAGGACATCTGAAAGAAGGGAGCTCACAACGAATGACCTCAATGTGTTTCTGAAAAATATGATGTACAAATCTCATTTAAGAGGGTGAGGGCATAGGGAACCATGGGAGGTTTGAGGAGGTTTGAAAGAAACACTGTGAAGAGTGGGATAGTGAGTTTGATAAAGGAAATATAGGAGGATTGCCAAGTAGCAGTGAGGGCCCAGTTGAGGTTATATAGCATAAATCTGTAGAAGACCCAACGAGAACAGTTGTATTATTTTCTCTACTTTTGTTCAGCAGCATTTGTATAGGAATGAAAGCAAAGAATGATAGGGATGATCCAAGGTTGAGGCTTGGTTGGGCACAATCAACAAGATGAAAAACAAACAAAAAAAACAAAAAACCAAAAAAAAAAAAACACACAAACCAAAAAAACCAAATTGGAGGTTACATGACCTATGAAATAACATGGGAAAGGGGGCGGAGCCAAGATGGAGAGTAGAAACAGCACTTCCAAGGTGCTCTGCCCCACACCACCTCCAAACAATGTAAAAGGGAAATCTGAACAATGTCTGGAGCCCCAGGACCCACAGAACTACACAGAGATGCTAACCTCCTGCTGAGGACAGCCCAGCAGCCCTACAGGAAGCAGCCAGTGGAGCGCTCTGAGAGCAGGCAGCACAGAGTGCTGGGAACTGACAGCGCAGCACTCTGGGAGCTGAGGCCAGGCCCCCGTGAGCTTGGTTTTAGCCCCAGGGCAGCCAGGCCAGCAGCTAGCTGTAGGGACCCCAGAACACCAGCAGCTGTGGTGATTCCAGAATTATCAGCACAGATATGCCTAGGACAAAGTGAGAGGTTAGTGCCCTATGGACTTTGGGACAAGTATTTGGGGAACGTGTTGTCTTCCTCCCCTAGGGGTGAAAAGCTGCTGAGGAAACACAGCACAGAGGCCATTTTGCAATGTCAGTGGCAGCTCCAGCTCCTGGTCTGTGAACTATAGAGAGATCCAGCAATCAGTCTGGGGGTTAATCACTCATGCTTTAACCTGCTTGGATCGGGATTGTGGTCTTGGAGGTAGGTTTGGGGTGGGTAAGCAATTTGCTAGAATGGGTGGAGGCTTTACAAAGGCCACCCAACCTCCAGAAGTCATAAAGACCCCACAATTGGGACAGAAGCTCTCCTGTCTGGTGGCAGAGTCCTACTGTGGCAACAAGCCCAAAAATCAAGTAATTAAGTGGCAATATGCCTAGTCAAAGGAAAAAAAATAAACAGAAAAATGCAACTTTAGAATCCTATTTTGGGGGCAAAGAGGATCAAAGCATGGAACAGGAGGACGACTGTGAGGTCAGAACTCCTGCACCAAAAGCCCAAAATGAAAATACAAGCTGGTTACAGGCCATAGAGGACCTTAAGAAGCAGATAAGAGAAGTGGGGGGAAAATTGGGAAGGGAAAGGAGAAAGATGCAACAAAAGTATGAAATGACAGTCAACAGCCTGACTGAGGAAAATAACACCTTAAAAAATAGACTAACTCAAATGGCAAAAGAGGCTCAGAAAGGCAATGAGAAGAATGCCTTAAAAAGCTGAATTTGCCAGATGGAAAAAGAATCTCAAAAGCTCACTGAGGAGAATCATTCCTTCAGAAATAGACTGGAGCAAATGGAAGCTAGTGACATTATGAGAAATCAAGATGCTGTTAAACAGATCCAAACAAATGAAAGAATAGAAGGCAATGTGAAATATCTCATGGGAAAAAGCACTGACCTGGAAAATAGATCCAGGAGAGATAATTTAAAAATTATTGGACTACCTGAAAGCCATGATCAAAGAAAGAACCTAGAAATCATCCTTCAAGAAATCCTCAAGGAAAATTGCCCCGATGTTTTAGACCCAGAGGGCCAAATAGAGGTTGAAAGAATCCACTGATCACCTCCTGAAAAGGATCCCATAAAGAAAACTCCTAGGAATATTATAGCCATGTTCCAGAACTCCCAGATCAAGGAGAAAACGCTACAAGCAGCCAGGAAGAAACAATTCCAATATTGTGGAAACACAATCAGAATAGCCCAGGACCTGGCAGCTTCTACACTAAGGGATCAAAGAGCATGGAATATGATATTCCAGAGGGCAAAAGAGCTGGGATTGAAGCCAAGGGTCACCTACCCAGCAAAACTGAGTTTCTTGTTTCAGGGGAAAATATGGTCATTCAGTGGAATAGAGGACTTTCAAGCATTCTTGAGGAAAAAACCAGAGTTGAATAGAAAATTTGACATTCAGACATAAGAAGCAAGAGATGCTTGAGAAGGTAATCAGGGAAAAGAAATCAAAAGGAACTTATCAAAGTTTAACTATTTACATTCCTACAAGGAAAAACAATAACTGTGTCAGATGAAACCTTTCTTGTTATGAAAATAATTGAAGAAGGGTATATGGGCATATGAATACATATGTGAATATGTGTATATATGTTTACAGGTATACACGGATAGAGAGCACAGGTTGAATTTGTTGGGAAGGGATGATACTTAAGGGGGGAAGTTAAGAGGTGAGAGAAGAATGTGGTGAGAGGAGATGGGAAGAGACAGGGAGGATAAACTATCTTATGTAGAAGAGGCAAGGAGAAGTGGTTGCAGGGGAGGGGAAGAACAGGAAGGCAAAAAGGCAAAACCATATTCTCATTGAATTTGGCTCAGAGAGAGAATGACATACATACTAAATGGGATATCTCACCCTGAAGAAGAGTAGGGGGGAGGGTGATGAAAGGGGAGTATGATGGAGGGGAGGGCATGCTGGGTGGAGAGGAGGTTGGAGGCACCCACTTTTGAAGAGGGACAGGATCAAAGTAGGGAATGGACCAGGTGGTGTGTGGGATAAGTGAGAGAGAAATATAGCCAGTCTTTTACAATATATCTACTATGGTAATGTTTTGCATAGCTATATACAACATACACTGAATTGCTTATCTTCCCAGTGGGAGTGGGTGACAAGGGAGGAAGGGAATGAATCTGAAATTCGAAGTTTTAAAATTAAATGTTTCAAATATATATAAATACTATTATTAATACTATTTTGCATGTAATTGTGAGCTAAGATGTACAGGCATTGGGACTCAGAGATTCACCTTGCCCTAATGAAAAGTTGAAGGGGGTATGGGAGAAGATATGGGAGAGAGCATATTGGATGAGGGGATATCCTGTGGGACTGCTATTCTGGGGTGGTGCGCAGGGGGAAAAATGGGGAAAAATTGTAACTCAAAACCTGGCAGAAATGAATGATGTAAACCAGAAGTTAATAAAGCATTTGAGAAATAAAAAAAAAAACAAAAACACAAAAAAAGAAATTAGGATTGTTAAGCTAAAGAATAGGATAATTTTATTACTATATATAAAGTTATGAATAACCATGAGCAGGAGATTGATCATAGTTTTTGGAGTTGGAATAGAAAGTACCTTAGAGATAATTTAATCCAACCATATTATTTTTCAGTTGAGAAAACTGAGGTAGAGCAAAGTAAAATTGTTTAATCAATATCATATAACTAAAGTAGCTGAGATAGGGTTTGAACGTTGGTTTTTAGACTCCATATCATAGGGGATTTTTTTCCACAATTCTATTCTCTCTTCACAGAGAATCAACCAAGAATAAATGGATTTAACTTCTAGAATTCAGACTTTTTTAATATCTTCATTATGTGGGTATTTAAGAACTGAAATGAGATAATATAATCTTCATTAATGGGAATTTTTAGAAATAGGACAGACAATAACCTTGTCTGAAGCAACTGGCCATTGAGCTCCCTAAAAGTGAGGAACTAAACCAAAAGACCATTTTCCTAGATTAAATGATTCTTGTAGCTCTGATCCACATCTGTGTTTCTATGTTTATTTTTCCCCTGGAGGCAATTGTGATTAAATGACTTGCCCAGGGCCATAGCCCTAGTAAGTGTCTGAGGCCAGTGAACTTGGATCCTCCTGACTCCAGGGGTTGATGCTGTATGCCCTGTACCACCCAGCTACCCAATCTATGTCTATTTAAGAAAAAACTAGCATTTCTACTTTGCCTGTGATTTTTTTATTCTAATGCACCCATGGTAATTTCTGATAATTTTTTATCTACAACTTCTTTTTTTTTCCAAATGCTTTATTAACTTCTGGTTTACACCATTCATGTCCACCAGTTTTTGAGTTACAAATCTTCTCCCCATTTTTCCCCTACCCACCTCCCCAAAATAGCAGTCCCACAGAGTATCCCCTCCTCTAATCTATTCTCTCCCAAGTCTTCCCCCATACCCTGTTCGGCTTTTCCATTAGGGCAAGTTGAATCTCTATTCCCTAGTGCCTGTATATCTTATTTCCCAATTACATGTGAAATAGTATTAATAATAGTATATATATATATATATATATAAACATTTGGTTTTGAAACTGAATTCCAGATTCATTCCCTTCCTCCCTTGTCAACCAATATAGGTTGTATATGTGTAGCTAATGCAAAACATTACCATACTAGGTATATTATAGAATACTGATTATATTTCCCTCCCTCCTATCCCACCTTCCACTTGTTCTATTCTTTACTTTGGTCCTATCTATTTAAAAAAGTGGGTGGCTCCAACTTCCCTCCCCCCAGCCTGCCCTCCCTTCCATCATCCCCCCTCTCACCCCCTTACCCCCTACTATCCTGTAGGGTAAGAAACCCTATATAGTGTGTATCTCATTCCTTCCCTGAGCCAAATTCAATGAGAATAAGGTTAACCCATTCCTTTATGCCTTCCTGTTCTTCCCCTCCATTGTAACTATTTTTCCTTGCCTCTTCTATATGAGATAGTTTACCCCATTCTGTCTCTCCCCGTCTCCTCTCATTATATTCCTCTCTCACCTCTTAATTTTAGCTTTTAAGTATCATCCTTTCCTATTAAATTAGTCCTATGCCCTCTATCTATGTATACCTGTAAACATATATACACATTCACATACGTATTCATATGTCTATATACCCTCTGATATATATATATATATATATATGTATATATATATATATATATATATATATATATATATTCCCTTCAACTATTTTCATACTGAGAAAAGTTTCATCATATACAATTATCATTTTTCCATGTAGGAATGTAAATAGTTCAACTTTGATAAGTTCCTTATGATTTATTTTCCCTGTTTACCTTCTCATGCTTCTCTTGCTTCTTGTATCTGAATGTCAAATTTTCTATTCAACTCTGGTATTTTCTTCAAGAATACTTGAAAGTTCTCTATTCCACTGAATGACCATATTTTCCCCTGAAACTTGATACTCAGTTTTGCTGGGTAGGTGATTCTTGGTTTTAATCCCAGCTCCTTTGACCTCTGGAATATCATATTCCAGGCCCTTCGATCCCTCAGTGTAGAAGCTGCCAGATCCTGTGTTATACTGATTGTGTTTCTGCAATATTCAAATTGCTTCTTCCTGGCTGCTTGTAATATTCTCTCCTTGAACTGGGAATTTTGGAACCTGGCTATAATATTCCTAGGAATTTTCTTTTTGGGATCTTTTTCAGGAGGTGATTGGTGGATTCTTTCAACCTCTATTTTGCCCTCTGGTTCTAAAACACCAGGGCAGTTTTCACTGAGAATTTCTTGGGGGATGATTTCTAGGTTCTTTCTTTGATTATGGCTTTTGGGTAGTCCAATAATTTTTAAATTATCTTTTCTGGATCTATTTTCCAGGTCAGTGGCTTTTCCCATGAGATATTTCACATTCCCTTCTATTCTTTCATTTGTTTGGATCTGTTTAACAGCATCTTGATTTCTCATAAAGTCACTAGCTTCCATTTGCTCCAATCTAATTCTGAAGGATTCATTCTCTTCAGTGACCTTTTGAGATTTTTTTTCCATCTGGCAAAGTTGGCTTTTTAAGGCATTCTTTTCCTCATTGCCTTTCTGAGCCTCTTTTGCTATTTAAGTTAATTTTTAAGGTGTTATTTTCCTTAGTCAGGCTGTTGACTTTCATTTCATAATTTTCTTGCATCATTCTCATTTCTCTTCCCAATTTTTCTCCACTTTTCTTATCTGCTTCTTAAGGTCCTCCATGGCACATAACCAGCTCATATTTTCCTTTTAAGCTTTTGGTGCAGGACTTCTGACTTCACTGTCTTCCTCCTGTTCCATGATTTGATTCTTTTTGTCCCCAAAATAGGAGTCTAGTGTTGGATTCTTCTCTTTGTTTTTCTTCCTTTGCCTGGGCATGATGCCACTCAATTACTTGACTTTTGGGCTTTTTGCCACAGTAGGACTCTGCCACCAGACAGGGGAGTTTCTGTCCCAAATGCTGGGATTTTCTCAGCTGCTGGAGGTATTAGTTGGGTGCCCTCTCTGAAGCCTCCACACACTCTCGCAAGCTGGTCACACACCCCAAGACCTCCACCCTAGACCGCAATCCAGATCCAAGAAGGTTAAAGCAAAAACGATTACCCCTCAGACTGGTCCCTTTGTCCCCCTACAGTCTGCAGGGCAGAGGCTGAAGCTACCACATGGCAGCAGCTTCACTGCAGCCCTCAGTAGCTTCTACCTCGATGCACTCTGAACTATTGGGTCCCAAAGTCCATACTGCACTGACCTCTCACTTTGTCCTTGGCATCTAAGTTTTGGTAATTCTGGAAACACCACAGCTGGTGGTGCTCTGGAATCCCTCCAGCCTGTGGCTGGTCAGGCTGTCCTGGGGCTAAAACCTCTGGCTCACAATTGGCTGGGGTCGGCTCCCAGAGCACTGTGCAGGCCACTCCCTGCCTGTCTGCCAGGCTGTCCTCAGTGGGAGGTTAGCTTCTCTGTGTCATTTTGTGGGTTCTGTATCTCCAAAGTTTGTTCAGAGTCTCCTTTTACATGAATTCGGGAAGGTGGAAGCCAGAGCTGCATGGAAGTCCTGTTTCTACTCCCTTATCTACAACTTCTGCTGATGATTTAACTAATATAAATATTGTAGAGATTAGTACATTACATTTCTATAATACTTTATAGTTAAAAAACACATTCACATACTTTATCTCATTTGCAAACAGGTCAGGTAATCAACATAATTTTATTAAGTATATACTGTGTGTCAGGCACTGGAAATTTTAAGATAAAAAAAAATTATAGGTATAGGAGCCCTAGAGGTGGCAGCACTTCCCAGACCACTACTGTTCCTATCTCCAGATTAGCCTTCACCATGGTCATCCAGGAAGCCACTCCTGTGGAAAAGAGGAAAGCCATCTCCACTGATTGTCAACTACACACAAGGTAGACCAACTAGCCTGACTGATGAAGCAGAGTACCCTAAGGGAGTAGCATGTGCCAAACAAGTCAAATCACCACCACTTTGACAACCATCTCCCTTCAGACCTTGATGGAAATAGCAATAGATCCTGAAATTAAGAAACTTGGGAATAGCAATGCTTCCAGTCCAATGCCCTTAGTCATCATCTTAGGAAGCACCCTCTGGCAACTGCCAGCAGCTGTCAACTATTCCTGCAGATATTACAGCCAGAGCTACTAAAGATCCAGAAAAGAAAGTTCTAGTAATCAAAATCCTTGGCATTGTTATATGGTTAAATCTTAGGAACCAGTATGATTAAAGAAGAGGGATTAACATCTATCTGCTTTGTCAGTGCTAAAGACCACGGATCTTCCATCAGATTTGCACTGAAACCTCCCATATGTGATGTCTTCTGCACTAGAAGGTGAGCTCCTTGAGAGGCACTTTTCATAATGTCTGGCATATAATATTTATTTAAAGTTTACTGATGGAGTCATCCATTCTTGCATGCATACCTCTCCATGGAGATGGAGACTACAGTGCCTGGCACATAGTAAACATGTAAATATTTGTTGATAATTCCTTGACTGATTGATTTGAGGAGAATCAGGGAGAATAGAGCCCGTGTTAGATTGCCTCTGTATTCTCAATAAGCTGTGAGTGAAAGTTTTCTGAAGAGAGGGAAGGGGAAAGAAGTAGAGAGAATGGGAAGGAAGCTTAGAACATGAATTAATCACCCGTCTACTCTAAACCTATCATCTAATTGTAATGGGGGACTGGCCAATGGAGGTACATTCCATCTAGTATGTGTAATATGTTCTTCCTGGTTCTAATCCATGTGGAGGCTTGGTGAGTCTGCTTCTGGGAATATGTAATGGAGAGGTCTTCCTGTGACTACACAGCCCACATAAGTACTCTCTGACTGTTGCTTGTCTATTTATTTCATAGTGAATAAAAGCCCTTTAGAGGACTTCTGAGTCAAAACTGAATGTGCAAAAAAAAAAGGTTCAAGCAAACAATTTCTCCTTCTTCCTGGTGGCTTTTACTTGAAGAGGAAGAACTGTTGTTGGCTTCAGACCCTATCCTCTATCTGGCCATCATGTGTCTTGAATACATCAAGGTTCTATTACTTTCATCCATTTTATTTATTCTATCCTGATCCTAGGTGAATAAGCATTCAGAGATAGAACAAACCAGGTTCAACTCCATGCGAGCTTTTAAAGGTCAGAAGAGACACCAGAGGTCCAGAAACTAGAGCTACTAGCAGAGTTTGCTATTAGCCACAGGTCCTGAGTCTGGTGAAAAAGCCAGTCTTGAGAAGCTAACTACCTAACCCAGTCTAGCAAAGAATGTATATAACAGCTGAGACACTATGTCTTAAAAAGCATCAATCAGTCAAATCAGTCAACAAGAATTTATTAAGCACTTACTATGTGCCAGTCACTGTGCTAAGGGCTAAAAGTACAATACAAACAGAAAGACAGTCACTGCCTTTTAGGAGCTTATGTTCTGAGGCTAGATAACACATAAAAGGAAGCTGGAAAGAGTGGGTGGAATGAAGGCACCCAGCTTAGGAGCATTCTTGAGAAAGTACAGAAGTAGATTCAGGAGTGCAAATTTGTGGGGAATAAAGACATGGAGAGCTGGATTGTCCTTAAGATGAAGGTTCTGGAAAGAATCAGAGACATTATAAAGAAAGTCCCAGAGGAGAATCAGAAATGCCTCCCGGAGAACTACACAACACCCAGAAATGACTTTGATGGGAATTCCTTCAAGGTTAAAAAAAAACCAGGACCATGAAGTACCTCTTTCCACACATGTTCCCTGCACCTATTTTTCAGTATGTTTATGATTCAAATCTGAGTCCCCTCTCCTCAGGAATATTTTGTATTTGCAGGAGGAAAAACATATCTCATGGTTGGGGAGTTAAGGAGGTTGTATTTTGCTATACTTCCTCAGTAAACAACTCTATGTAGAAGCTAAGTAATATTAATTGGTAATTGATATTGGAACAAGGTTAACTGGTTGAATGCAATTGGGAAGTACACAAGTGTGAACTTCTGAACTCTGCTAGGAACTCTAGCCCTTCAGCTTTATCTGTAGAATCTTAAGAGTAAGAGGAATCATTTACCTTCTGGGGATCCAACCTGTTCATTATGAGGAGAGAGTGAGGCCCAGGGGAGATTTTACATAATAATCACAATTTTACATCTAAGTACACTGAGATGTCATGAAGTCATATGACAACTAAAATCCCATCTCTAATAGCAGAATTAAACCCTGAAAGTAGGTCTTCTGACTCCAAAGTCAGTAATTTTTTATGACCCAAATCATTTGTTTCCTCTAAAATTTGCTCCTTGCACTGGGATACCATTGACAAGGGCTAGCTATAGGCTAACTGAATTCCTAAATTTTTTCAATACACACTGGGAATGTGTTTTCTTTGCTAAAGGTAAATATAATTGAACATGTCTGGCCAGCTACAATTAAGTCTGAAAAGCTAAAAACATTCTAGCCAGAATTCAATGGGTGGAATGTGATAGTACATTTACATCATTAAATGTTACATACCCTATAAAATGCCACAAAAGAGACATTCCATTTTTAAAAGATTATTGGTTGTGCTCAAAATGACCCAATGGCTGTTAGGTAGAATTTGTTTCCTTGGAGAAATGAAAGTGATACAGTCCTTGTCGTTTAACTGCTGATCTCTTGGTTCTCATATTTTCCAGAACTGGGATTTGGCCTGCCGAGCTTTGGCAAGTCTTATGTTGGTATCAAGCAAATTTACTTCCAAAAAAGTGCTGGAAATCCCTACCATAACTCTGTAGCTGTACTGAAATCCAAATGTGAATTTCTTGGAACAGGCAGAGGACGTACAGTCAACAGATTTCTGAAATTGCATCCCAGTGTTCCTGCTTCGTTTTTTCTTTCTCCAATCTTGGAATAAGCTTTATTCACAAACTTTTCCCAATGGGGTTCAGAGAGAAAAATGTCCCCAAAAATCCCCCCAAAAAAGCTTTTCTTTTCATTACATTTGTTTATATGAATATGATGTGTGCCTAGAGCATCCCATTTCAGGTTCAGAGCAACCCTGTGCAACAGGCAGTGGTAAGTGGTAGGGGTATCATAATCACCATGTTATTACTCAGTTAACTATGTTTCAGAGAAGTTAATTCATCTGGTCACAGTCATGTAGCTAGCAAGTGTTAGAATTAAAGCATGAAATCTGGTTTTTTAACTCAAAGGTCAAGTTCTTCCTGCTATTCCAGACTGCCCATTCATAAAGCAGAGTGACTATCAATAGGCTTGGGAATAGGGACTGGACCTATGATTTAATTAGTATAAGGTACCACCTCCACCCCCAATAAGAAACTCAGACTGCCAGAACAGGTCAGCACTGAGAGGTCACACAACTAGTATGTGCCAGAAAAAGGGCTTGAATCCACCTCTGCACTGCACCTCATTGCCTCTCAAAGGGTATTAGTATAAAAGAATTATATGGGCAGCTAGGCTGTATAGTTAATAGAATGCTGGGCCCAGAGTCAGGAAGACCCAAGTTCAACTCCAGCCTCAGATACTAGTTGTGTGACTCTGGACAAATCACTTAACCCTATCTGCATCAGTTTTCTTATATGTAAAATGAGCTGGAGAAGGAAATGGCACACCACCCCAGTATCTTTGCCAATAAAACCCCAAAAGGGGGTAACAAAGAGTCCGACACAACTGAAACAAACAATGAAACATTGAAATTAAAGGAAAGGAAGGGGGAAATGGAATGGGGGAGGAGGAAGTGAGAAAAGAGGGAAGTAAGTTAGGGGTAGGGGAAAAAAATAAGCTTCATTGTAGACACTCTAACCAAGCAACATTTATTATGCATCTACTATGAGTAATAGACATATTCAATAGACATTTATGGCACATGTGTGCACACTTGGCCATTTTGTTTCTTTTCACACCTGGCTTTGAAAATAGGTAACAACAAAAAAATCATTCATGGCCTTCTTCTATGCCTCTTAATCAATTACAATTGTTTAGGGGGTTGGTTTTTTGGGGGAAAGAGAGAACTATACTACTTTTTGATGCATTTTCATAAGACTTTAAACCCTGGTTATCTTTTCACCAGTTTCCTTTACTGACTAAACCAGAGACTGTGCCCTAGATGACTTCAGCTATGGAACTGCCATGAGGCCCTGCTGACCTCATAGGTGATTGCCTCACACCACCCAGAATATCTAGGAAAACTCAAACCATATTTTGCTTTGCTCCCTAGACTTTTTCTTATGAACCACCTTGCTATTATATCTGCCTTTTCTTTCCAACTGTCCCCCTCCCCAACTCCTCTTCTTGAAACCATAATCAAATCAGTACCTAAGTCCCTTTTAGTACAAATAACATATTTACAACCTGAAGTGGTCTAATTATTCAAATCCACACTGCATATTTCCACTGGGCTGGAACCAATTACCATATTTTACATAAGCATAAAAGTATGAATTCAAATACTTGCTACCACATTATGGGATTCATTCCCACTAATCAGAACCTAGCTGTACTGTCATTGCTATTAGGAGGGGAAAAGTGTCAATATGTGATTCCACTCAACATCTCAGTGATTTTCCAAGTTAAAATATTCCTCCTGACCATGACTCTCCTTTATGTGTTGTATCTCTTTAATTAGAAATCTCCTAGAGGGAAAGAATTATCTTAATTTTTTGTGTTTTTACTTCCAGTGCTTATCCCAGTGCTTAACACATAGTAACCACTTAATAAATACTTTTTCATTCATTAATTATCTAAATATTTGTTTTATGTACCTTTTAGAGTAATATTTTCTCTAGAGGCAGGTGTGGTATAATATAAAGAGCACTGAACCATAAAATCTGGAACCAAGTGGGTTTCTACCACTTACTAGTTATATGACTGAAAATATATAGCATTAAGGTCTCAGTTGTACTATAAAAATTAAGAAATAATATTTTAACAGTGCCCTTGTCTGTTTTGAAGTCTCACTTAAATTAAAGACCTAATCAGACCCCTTTCAATAGAAGACAATAAATTTCACAGAGGGATCTTAATTCCCCAAGATTAGAATGTTTATGGTGGCCATATTAAGAGTAGTGGTATCTTGCCTAGGTGATCAAATTAAGTGGCATTTTTGTTACTGTTAATCTAATAAAGAAAATTCACCAGACAGAAAGGGGAGTCATTAGAGGAAGTAATTAAAGAGAGAGCAGTTAATTTCAGGAAGACATTTTCTTCAAAGGTTCCTTGACATTAGCTTTACTATTATTCTCCTTGGTAAACCGAAAATCCTTCACTTAAATTACATGTCACTGTTTTATTCTGCTTTTAAGAGTAGTGATTATATTACTATAAGTACTGATAATGTCTTGGTATGTTAGCTTCAAAATATTTCACGCATTTCATAGTTATTTGGAATGAAATTTTTGGTATATATTCTTTTTGGGTTTTACCTATATATGCACCTACTGAAAATTTTGTGTATTTATTTTATATTCTGCTACTTTGATGAAATTATTCATTTTTAAAATAAATTTTGTTGTAACAGGAATTTTCTATAAAGACCAAAATAATATCTAGGAAAATGTTAATTTTCTCTCTTTTTTACCATTTGTTTATTTCTTAAACTTCTTTTTTCTTGTTTATTAATAAAGCTAGCATTACTAGAATTGTGTCAAATAAGAATGATGATCATGGATATGTTTAATGAGTCGCTCAGATATTACTGGAAAAGCTTCTAGTGATTTACCATTACGAATAATGTTAGCTTCTTCTTTAATAGATATTGCTTCTCATGTTAAGTAATGGTCTATTTATTCATTGACTTTTAGTACTTTAAACATGGATACTATGCATTATCCTACATTGCACATCAAAATAGGCCATATAGTTTTGTTGTTGGTCACTCATTTGTTGTATCTGACTTTTCATGGTGCCATTTGGGTTTTCTTGGCAAAGATACTAGAGTGATTTGCCATTTTCTTCTCTAGATCATTTTACAGATGAGGAAACTAAGGCAAACAGGGTTAAGTGACTTGCCCAGGGTCACATAACTAGGGTCCAAGGCCAGATTTGAACTCAAGAAGATGAGTCTTCCTGAATTCAGGTCCAGTATTGTAACCACTATACTACCAAGCTATATAGTAAATTTTATTAAATCTAAGCAAAATGTAATAAAGTAGGAGTAACAAACCTTAGCTCAGAAAGGTAACAAAATATACATGGTTAAAAGAGATGAAGAGGGAAATTACAATATGCTTAAGAGTCAACATAAATATTGGAACAATATCAAGTAAACATACACATACATACATACATACATACATACATACATACATACATACATATCCCAAATGGCATAGTATCTAAGTACTTAAAAGAAAAGCAAACAGTCAATAATTTTTATCTACTTCAATCTGTGTCATTCAGACTTAAATCTAAAAAAAAAGATAAATCAGAAAAAATGATTTGAACATATTAGAAAATTTAAATATGATAGACCTTATTGAATGAGTATCTTAAAGAAACTCTTAAAGGGTCTCCACAGTTTTTTGGTCTGTAAAACATCTTGCAGAAATTAACCATATGTTAGGATATAGAGAATATTTAATAAACAGAGAAAGACAATTTTAAACACCCCCTTTTATATTATAATACAATAAAATGTGATTAATTTGGGAAATATTAACAATGCACCCAGATTTAAATGGGAACTAAATAATTTGATCCAAAATAATGAATAGCTCAAAGATAAAATCATAAGGAAAATAATTGGATGAAATTTTAAATCATATTCATAAAATTTCTTATTTCCCTTAATGAAATGACATTTGAAAATGATGAGACAATACACAAAAATTTCTAATAAAGCAGTCTTTAGGGGAAGATGTATATCTCTAAATATTAACATGAATAAGAAGCAGTATAATACAGTAGAAAGTATACCTTCATAATCAGAAATTATGATTTTAAAGTATTTTATTAAAATAAATTTTAAAGTATTTTATTTTTAGTTTTGCCCAGTAACATGGAAAACAATTTTTAAGATTCACTTCTAAAACTTTGAGTTCCAAATTCTATCCCTTTCTCCCTCCTTACCCCACCTCATTGAGAAGGCAAGTAGCTCAATATAGGTTATACATATGTATCCATAATAGTCATATTGTGAAAGAAAACAGACAAAAAACTCAAGAAAAATGAAAACATTTTTAAAAGTATGCCTCAATCTGTATTCAGACACCATCAGTTCTTTCTCTGGGTATGGATAGCATTTTTCATCATAAGTCCTTCAGAGTTGTCTTGGATCATTGTATTGCTGAGAATAGCTAAGTCTTTAACAGCTGGTCATTGTATGATATTGCTTATACACAGTACATGTCACTTTGCATCAGCCCATGCAAATCTTTTCAGGTTTTTCTGAGAGCATCCTATTTGTCATTTCTTATAGTTCAATAGTATACCATCATCATCACATACCACAACTTGTTCAGCCATTCCCAAGTTGATGGTATCCCCTCAATTTCTAACACTTTGCTTCCAAAAATGAGCTACTATAAACATTTTTTGTACATATAGGTCATTTTCCTTTTTTTAAATCTCTTTTGGGATGCAGACCTAGTAGTGGTATTGCTAGGTCAAAAGGTATGTGGGGGGGGGGGGGCGGAGCCAAGATGGCGGAGTAGAAACAGCTCATCCAAGCCTCTCTGCCCCCAGATTCCCCACAAACTATGTAAAAAAGGACTTTGAACAACTTCTGGAGCCCCAGCACCCACAGAACGACACAGAGAAGCTAAGCTCCCGCTGAGGACAGCCCAGCAGCCCTGCAGGAAGGACCAGCGCAGGGGTCTGGGAGCCGGCAACGCGCAGAGCGCAGGAGCCCAGCCGAGCCGAGCCCAGGTCCCCCTGAGCCGAGGTTTTAGCCCCAGGGCGGCAGGGCCAGCAGCCAGCTGGAGGAACCCCAGAACACCAGGAGCTGTGGCAACTCCAGAATTATCAACATAGACATGCCTAGGACAAAGTAAGAGGTTAGTGTCCTATGGACTTTGGGACCTGTATTTGGGAATGCGTCAGCTCCCTCCCCTGGGGGCTAGAAGCCACTGAGGAGACACGCCATTTTGTAGTTTTCAGAGGCATTTCCGGCTCCCAGCCTACAAATCGTGGGGAGATCCAGCGATCAGTCTTGGGGGGTAATCGCTCTTGCTTTAACCTCCCTGGATCTGGATTGTGATCTAGGGCGGAAGTTGTGGGTGGGTTTACAGCTTGCCAGAAACGGAAGTTGCCCCCACACGTTCGGGACGAAAATTCCTCTAGCTGGCCTTAAAGCCATAGTGTGGCAACAAGCCCAAAAGTCAAGCAATTAAGTGGCAACATGCCAAGGCAAAGGAAACAGAAAAATGCAACCCTAGACTACTATTTTGGGGGCATAGAGCGGGAAAAGGACTGTGAGGTCAGAAGTCCTGCTCCAAAAGCCCCAGGGAAAACATGAGCGGGTTGCAGGCCATAGAGGACCTTAAGAAGGACTTTAAAAATCAAATAAGAGAAGTGGAGGAAAAATTAGAAAGAGAAATGAGAAGGATGCAGGAAAAGTATGAAACGAGGGTCAACAGCCTGACTGAGGAAAACAACACCTTAAAAAATAGACTAGCTCAAATGGCAAAGGAGGCCCAAAAGGTCAATGAGGAGAAGAATGCCTTAAAAAGTCGAATTTGCCAGATGGAAAAAGAATTTCAAAAGTTCACTGAGGAGATTCATTCCTTCAGAGTTAGACTGGAGCAAATGGAAGCTAATGACTTTATGAGAAATCAAGATGCTGTTAAGCAGATCCAAACAAACGAAAGATTAGAAGGCAATGTGAAATATCTCATGGGAAAACCACTGACCTGGAAAATAGATCCAGGAGAGACAATTTAAAATTATTGGACTACCTGAAAGCCATGATCAAGGAAAGAACCTAGAAATCACCCTTCAAGAAATTCTCAAGGAAAATTGCCCCGATGTTTTAGATCCAGAGGGCAAAATAGAGGTTGAAAGAATCCACAGATCACCTCCTGAAAAAGATCCCAAAAAGAAAACTTCCAGGAATATTATAGCCAGGTTCCAGAATCCCCAGATCAAGGAGAAAATACTACAAGCAGCCAGGAAGAAACCATTTCAATATTGTGGAAACACAATCAGAATAGCACAGGACCTGGCAGCTTCTACACTGAGGGATTGAAAGGCATGGAATATGATATTCCAGAGGGCAAAAGAGCTGGGACTGAACCCAAGGGTCACCTACCCAGCAAAACTGAGTATTTTGTTTCAGGGGAAAATATGGTCATTCAGTGAATAGAGGACTTTCAAGCATTCTTGAGGAAAAAACCAGAGTTGAATAGAAAATTTGACATCCAGACACAAGAAGCAAGAGATGCCTGAGAAGGTAACCAGAGAAAAGAAATCAAAAGGAACTTATCAAAGTTAAACTATTTACATTCCTATATGGAAAAGCAATAACGGTGACTGATGATATCTTTCTCACTATGAAAATAATGGAAGAAGGGGGTGTGGTCATATGAATACATATGTGAATGTGTGTGTATATGGTTACAGTTATATATGGATAGAGGGTATAGGTTGAATTTGTTGGGAAGGGAGAATACTCAAGGGATGAAATTATGAGGTGAAAGAGGAAAGTGGCAAGAGGAGATGGGGAGAGACAGGGTAGGGTAAACTATCTCATGTAGGGAAAGTGGTTGCAAAGGAGGGGGAGAATAAGGAAGGCTAAAAAGGCAAAACTACATTCACATTGAATTTGGTTCAGGGAGAAAATGACATACATACTAAATGGGATATCTCAACCTGCAGCAGGATAGGGGGAAGGGGGATGAGAGGAGGGATGATGGAAGGGAGGGCATCCTTGGCGGGAGGGGAGGTTGGAAGTACCCACTATAGAAGAGGGTCAGGATCATGTAGGGAATGGACCAGGTGGGGGGTGGGATGAGTGGGAGGGAATTATAAGCAGCCTTGTACAATATATCTACCATGATAATGTTTTGCATAGCTAGACATGTACAACATATACTGAATTACTTATATCACAAGAAGGAATGGGTGACAAGGGAGGAAGGAAATGGATCTGAAATTCAAGGTCGTAACATTAAATGTTTCAAATATATATAAATACTATTATTAATACTCTTTTGCCTATAATTGGGAGATAAGATGTGCAGGCATTGGGACACAAAGATTCACCTTCCTCTAATGGAAAAGTCGAAGGGGGTATGGGAGAAGGTATGGGAGAGAGCAGATTGGAGGAAGCGATATCTTGTGGGACTACTATTCTGGGAGGTTGGGTAGGGGAATAATGGGGGGAAAATGATTGTAACTCAAAATCTGGTGGAAATGAATGATGTAAAACAGAAGTTAATAAAGCATTTGTTTAAAAAAAAAAAGGTATGTGTGTGATTTTATAGCCCATAAGGAATAATTCTAAATTGTTCTATAGAATGTTGAATCAGTTCACAACTCCACCAAAAATGCATTAATGTGTCATTTTTCCCACATCCCCCCAACATTTTCTGTTCTATTAGCCAATCTAATAGGTATGAGGTAATACCTTGGAGTTCTTTTAATTTGCACTTCTCCAATCAATAGTGAGAGTATTTTTTTCACATGGTTATAAATAGCTCTAATTACTTCATCTGAAAACTGATCATATTTATCAGTTGTGGAATGGCTCTTATTTTTATAAATTTGACTCAGTTCTCTCTATGGTGGAGAAATGAGGGCGTTATCACAGAAACTTACTTCAAAAAAATTTTTTCACAGCTGTCATTGCTAACTGTATTTACCTCCATCCTATTGCTACTCCCTTTTATCCTATTCTCTTTTTCTTTTCACCCTATCCTTCCTCAGAAATGCTTTGCTTCTGACTACCCCCTCCCACAATCTATTCTCCTTTCTATCACCACTACCTCCCTTCTCTTACCTCTTCCCCTCCCATTTTCCAGTATGGTAAGATAGATTCTTTTTTTTTTTTTTTTGCTTTTTGGAGGGCAATTGGGGTGAAGTAACTTGCCCAAGGTCACACGGCTAGGTTTTTGTTTGTGTGTGCGTTAAGTGTCTGAGGCCGGATCTGAACTCAGGTCCTTCTGACTCCAGGGCCGACACTCTACTCACTGCGCCACCTAGCCACC